>JAQQSS010000212.1:0-20880 GCA_028646465.1 Rhinoceros unicornis
GATTTCATATATTTTTGCATTGTGGTTCCTGTGTTGGCTTTGTTTTTCCTCATCCTGGAAATCTCTGGTTGCAATTACCACCTGCCACCACTATCTGATGATAGAGCACTGTGTAGTCTAAGTCCCCTGCGCTCTGCCCCAGTTTTTCTGCTGCGATCCGCAGTTTTGTTTCTTGTTTTTTGTTTTTTCCCGCCGCGATCCGCGGGTCGGGTCCTTTGACCAGGGCTGCCGCGGATCCCTGGATCTGGTCTGGCCGGTTGAGCTGCAGGGTCCGGTTTGCGGGGAGCGGGGAGGGAGGTCTCTCTTTTGCCCTCTGGGTCCCTGACGTGGGAGGCTTCACGTTTGTCCCTCTTTATCCACTCTCTGGGGGGCTCAGATGTTGACGGTAAACAGTAGCAGTTCTGAATCCTCTGCGCGGGAGTTTCCCACTGGCTGAGAGAGCCCAAAGAGCTACAGTTTCCCCGCAGAGGGCCGCCCCTCCCCCCTCTCTGGGAGCCGCGCGGCCCGGGATCGCTGATCTGATGGGGAGGGAGAGGAGTTCTCCTTACCTCTCCCCGCTGCCTCCGGAGGCCCAGCACGCTCCGCTCTCAGATGTGCGGCAGTGTGGCTCTTTCCGCTCTAGCTTTTCACTGTCTGGGATTCCATTGTTGGTCTGTGACTGTTTCTTTTGTTCTATCTTATCGAGGGAAGAGTTCACGGAAAAGCTCACTCCGCCATGATGCTGACGTCACTCTCCTCATTAATGTATTTTTAAAATGGATCATGATGAATATTGCTGGAGACAGGATGTCAGCAAGACGGATGACTAGGAGGCCCCAACCCTTGTCCCTCCAAAAAAACAACAATTTAACAACTACCCATTGACGAAAATAGCTCCAGGAAAGCTCCAGAGTACAACGAAAAAGCTGCAGCAACCCAGTAGAACACAAAAACTGAGGATAGCTGCATAGAAAAGAGAAGAAAGCATTTCAGCTGCATTACCCCACCTCCCAGCCTGGCACAGCTTAGTGCCAAGAGAGATCCCCAGAGCCACAACGTACTCCGTGGGTGAAAAGGAAAGCAAGAAATCTCAGCAGTCTTTGCCACTGAGGACCTTGGCAGCCCTCACCACCCCTGAGGACACCCTCAGCCTTTGCTGCTAAAGGACCCTGTAGTCTTTGCTGATGCTGACCTCAGCTGATAGAGCTTTCCAGAATCCATGTCACTGCATTCCCTCAGAGCCATAGCTGCCACTGCACTACCCCCAGAGCTGAAGCTGCCACACTCCATCCAGCTGACACCCTCACATCTACCTGTAGGTGAAGGTTTTTCCCCACCACAGCCAGTGTAAAAAATCTGGAAGAGGTGACTGCTCCTTTAAATGCACAGAGATCAACACAAGGCTATAATAAACATGAAAAATCAAGGACACATGACATCACCAAAGGTACACAATGAATCTCCAGTAACCAACCCTAAAGAAATGGAAATCTATGAATTGCCTGACAGAGTTCAAAATAATTGTTTTAAAGAAGCTCAGTGAGCTGTAAGAGAATACCAATAGACAACTCAACAAAACCAGGAAATAAATACATGAACAAAAAGAGAAGTTCAGAAGAGAGAGAGAAATCATAAAAATGAACCAAACAGAAATTCTGGAGCTAAAGAATAAAATGAATGAAATTAAAAATTCAATAAAGAGCTTCAACAATAGACTCAATCAAACAGAAGAAAGAATCTGTGAACTCAAAGACAAGTCGTTTGAAATTAACCAATCAGAGGAGAAAAAAGAAAGAAAAGAATGAAGAAAACATATGGTATTTATGGGACTTCATAAAGAGAATCAATGTATGCATTATAGGAATCACAGAAGGAGATAAGAGAAAGGTGCAGAAAGCTTATGTAAAGAAATAATGCCTGAAAGTTTCCCAAATCTTGGGAGGGGAATGGACATCTAGATTCATGAAGCTCAAAGAATCTGAATAGGATCAGCTCAAAGAAGACTACACTAAGATACATTATAATCACATTGTCAAAAGTCAAGGACAAAAAATGAATTTTGAAAGCAGTAAGAGAAAAGTGACTCATCCCATACAAGGGAACCCCCATAAAGCTATCAGTGGATTTCTCAGCAGAAACTTTGCAGGCCAGGAGAGAGTGGGATAATATTTTCAAAGTACTGAAAGAAAAAATGAAGGCAATATATGAAAAGCCCACACCTAACATCATAATAAATGAGGAAAACCTGAAAGCTTTCCCCCTAAGATTCAGTATAAGGCAAGGATGTCCACTTTTGCCACTTCTTTTCAACATAGTACTGGAAGTCTTATCCAGAGCAATTAGACAAGAAAAAGAAACATAAGGCATCCAAATCAGAAAGGAAGAAGTAAAATCATCTCTATTTGCAAATGACAAGATCATATATGTAGTAAACCCTAGAGACTGAACAACAACAACAAAAAACTGTTAGAAGCAATAAACAAATTCAGTAAAGTTGCAGGATGCAAAATCAACACACAAAAATCAGTCACATTTCTGTACACAAACAACGAACTATCTGAAAAACAAATTAAGAAAACAATACTATTCACAATAGCAACAAAAAGAATAAAATACTTTGGAATAAACTTAACCAAGAAGTGAAAGACTTGTACGTTGAAAATTATAAAACATTCATGACAGGAAGTAAAGAAGACACAAACAAATGAAAGACATCCTGTGCTCATAGATTGGAAACTTAATATTGTTAAAATGTCCATCTTACCCAAAGTGATCTACAGATTCAATGCAATCCCTACTAAATCCCAATGGCATTCTCTACAGAAATAGAAAAAACAATCCTAAAATTCACGTGGAACCACAAAAGACCAAATAGCCCAAAGCAATCTTGAGCAAGAGGAACAAAGCTGGAGGCCTCATACTTACTGATTTCAAAATATATTACAGTGGCATAGTAATCAAAACGTATGGTACTGGCATAAAAACAGACATACAGACCAATGGAATAGAATAGAGAATCCAGAAATAAACCCACACATATATGGTCAACTAATCTTTGATAAGGGCACCAAAAATACACAATGGAGAAAGGCTACTCTCTTCAATAAATGGTGTTGGGAAAACTGGACAGCCACATGTGAAAGAATGAAACTGGGCCCCTATTTTACACCACTCATAAAAATTAACTCAAAATGGAATAAGACCTGAAGCTGTAAAGCTCCTAGAAGAAAACATAGGGGAAAATCTCCTTGATATAGGTCTCGGCATTAATTTCTTGGATATGACACTAAAAGCACAGGTAACAGAAGCAAAAATAGACAAATGGGACTACTTCAAACTTTAAAACTTCTGCACTGCAAAGAAAACAGTCAACAGAATGAAAAGCAACCTATATAATGAGAGAAAATATTTGCAAACCATACATCTTATAAGGAGTTAATATCCAAATTATATAAAGAACTCCTACAACTCAATAAGAACAACAACAAAATAGCCTGATTAAAAAATGGGCCGAGGCCTTGAATAGACATTTCTCCAAAGAAGATATACAAATGGCCAACAAGCATATGAAAAGATGCTCAACATCACTAATTAGCAGGAAAATACAAATCCAAACCTCATGTTGCACCTTTAGAATGGCTATTACAAAAAACACAAAGGATAACAAGTGCTGGTGAGGATGTGGAGAAAAGGGAACCCTGATGCACTGTTGGTGGGAATGTAAATTGGTACACCCACTATTGAAAACAGTATGGAGATGTCTCAAAAAATTAAAAATAGGTCTAACTATGATCCAGCAAATCCCATTTGTGGGTCTATAGCCAAAAGAAATGAAGTTATTATTTCAGAGATATCTGCACTCCCATGTCCATTCTAGCATTATTCACAAAAGCCAAGATATGGAAACAACCTAAATGTCTGTTGATGAGTGAATGGATAAAGAAAATGTGGCATATACACAGACTGGAATATTATTTAGCCTTATAAAAGAAGGAAATCTGGACATTTGTGACAACATGGATAAACCTGGAGGACACTATACTAAGTGAAAGACACAGAAAGGCAAATATTGCATGATCTCACTTTTATACGGAATCTAAATAGTCAAACTCATAGAAGTAGAGAGTAGAATGGTGGTTTCTAGGGGCTGTGGAGGGGGAAAGGGTGAGATGTTGGTCAAGTTGTACAAAGTTTCAGTCATGCAAGATGTATAAGTTCTGGAGATCTAATGTACAGCCATGTAATATAGTTAACAATACCGTATTATATACTTGAAATTTGCTAAGAGGGTAGATCTTAAGTGTCCTCATCACAAAGAAAGAAAGAAAAAGAAAGAAAATGGTTAACTATGTGATGCATACGTTAATTAGCTTGGTTGTGACGATTATTTCACAATGTGTAAGTATATCAAAAGATCATGTCGTACACCTTAAATATATACAATTTTTATTTCTCAATTATACCTCAATAAAAATGGGGAAAAAAGATATACAAAAAAATGGATCATGATGGATACTAAATTGCTATGGGGGGCCGGCCCTGTGGCTTAGCAGTTAAGTGCGCGAGCTCTGCTACCGGCAGCCCGGGTTCAGATCCCGGTCGCTCACCTACGCACCACTTGTCAGGCCATGCTGAGGCCGCCGTCCACATACAGCAACTAGAAGGATGTGCAACTATGACATACAACTATCTACTGGGGCTTTGGGGAGAAAAAGAGAAAAAAAAAAAAAAAAAAGGAGGAGGATTGGCAATTGATGTTAGCTCAGGGCCAGTCTTCCCCAGCAAAAAGCAGAGGATTGGCATGGATGTTAGCTCAGGGCTGATCTTTCTCACACACACACACACACAAAATTGCTGTGGGATTTTGAGTGTATTGGATACATTTAAAAGAGTGATGAGAGTTTTATTTTAGAATGCCACGATTTACAACATGCTGAAAATTACATCCTTTGCGACCATTTAAATGAGGGAAACAATTTAAAGGGCAATTTAAAAAATGTGTACCTAGGCTTTAAGATTTTCTTATTGGATGCTAGAACAAAACTATTTGAAGACTATTGTAGGACTCTGGACTTTCTCTCTCTTCGCTCTACAGACCTAGAGCTCCCAGTTTCTCCTCTTGGGCAGATGTTAGGAGGGTTTTCTAATCTCACAGGGAATCCACATTTCGGACCTCACTTTTGTCTACAAAGGACCTGGCACTGGAGGGCTCACTGCTTTCCAGAACATTCCATCACAGGCTTCTTTATGCTAATCTCTACCTGTGACTTCTTCTACTCCATTTCACTGTCAGAAATCCATCTCTAATAGCCCAACATGGACTGTAAACTCCATGAGGGCAGGGTCACCTGTGGTAGGCTCACTGCTGTGTTCTCAGCACAGTGTCTAGGACACAGTGGGCATGCAAAAGTTATTGAAATTGAATTAAGAGGGGCAGCTGATTTTGCAGAGGAAGTTGTTGTTACACACATGCAGAGTTGGAGATCTGGGCTGACAATTCGGGTAAAAGCCAAGAGAAAGTCTAATTAATTCATTTTTTTGTGGGATAGCTTTTCTGTTATTTGAAGGCAGTTAAATAAATCTCTTTTCTCACATCTTCTCTTAAATTATTCTTTGTAAGGAGAAGGCAAGCTCTCCCCGAGACATGAGGTTTTGTTTTTTGTTTTTGGTGAGGAAGATTGGCCCTGAGCTAACATCTGTGCCAATCTTCCTCCATTTTGTATGTGGGACGCCACCACAGCATGGCTTGATGAGTGGTGTGTATGTCTGTGCCTGGGATCTGAACCTGCAAACCTTGTGCCACCAAAGCACAGTGTATGATCTTAACCACTATGCTACTGGACTGGCCCCGAGACGTGAGGTTTGATTCTAGTTCTTTAGCTATGGTATCTTGACAGGTTACTTGTCCTCTCTTTTCATCAGTTAAAATAGAGATAAAACTTTATAGCTTGCTGTGAGGAGATAAGGCACAGAAAAGCGCTCAGAAGGAGGACTGTCATAGAGTGGGCATTCAGGAAGTGGTAGCTTGGACATAAGGTTCAGCTCTTCCTATCCTGGTTGTTTCTTCTTAGGTTTAACTCCACTAGGTCAGTGTTCCAGGGTAGACACAGGCCCTAGAGCTGGGCAGAGTAGAGCAAGACTTCTCTCCTCCATTCAGCACTTTCCTTTCCTGTTTGCACCCCTAACTTCGCTTTAACGTGATTTAAGGGTTGAAACTGTGGCAGTACAGGACATCTCTGAAGGAGATGTCCTTCAAGTAAGAGAGACATGAGGGCCAAAATAGAATCTGGGTGGGAGTGTAGCTATTGTTCTCCTGAGAAAGGACAGTGGAACTAGACCAGAACTGAGTACAAGGGGTAGAAGATTCAGAATAAAGCAATGCCGCAGAAATGGAGGAACTGCAAAGATGATCCCGCTTACCTGTCTTTTTTTCCTTTTAAATCGTGGTTAAAACATAACACGTAACATAAAATTTACCATCTTAACCATTTTTAAGTACATTACAGTATGTTACCTGTAAGCACATCCTTGTGCAATGGATCTCTAGAACTTTTTTTTTTTTTTGCTGAGGAAGATTTGCCATGAGCTAACATCTGTCCCAGTCTTCCTCTATTTTGTATCTGGGTCACTGCCACAGCATGGCTGCTGCTGAGCCATGTAGGTCTGGGAACTGAACCCAAGCCACTGAAGCGGAGCCTGCCAAACTTAACCACTAGGCCATGGGGCCAGCCCCTCTAGAACTTGTTCATCTTGCAAAACTGAAATTCCATATCTGCTGAACAACTCCCCTTTTCCCTCCTCTACCCAGCCCCTGACAACCACTACTCTACTTCCTGTTTCTAAGAGTTTGACTGCATTAGAGACCTCATGTAAGCAGAACCATGCAGTATTTCTCTTTTTGTGACTGGCTTATTTCACTTAGCATAATACCCTGAAGGTTCATCCACATTGTAGCAGATGACATGATTTATTTATTTATTTATTTATGAGGAAGATCAGCCCTGAGCTAACATCTGTGCTAATCCTCCTCTTTCTGCTGAGGAAGACTAGCTCTGAGCTAACATCTATTGCCACTCCTCCTCCGTTTTTTTCCCCCCAAAGCCCCAGTAGATAGTTGTATGTCATAGTTACATATCCTTCTAGTTGCTGTATGTGGGACGCGGCCTCAGCATGGCCAGACAAGCAGTGAGTGGGTGCGCGCCCGGGATCCGAACCCGGGCCGCCTAGCGGAGCTCGCGCACTTAACCGCTAAGCCACAGGGCCGGCCCATGATTTCTTTCTTTTAAAAGGCTGAATGATATTTCATTGTATGTATATGCCACATTTTCTTTGTCCACTCACATACTGATGGACATTTAGGTTGTTTCCACCTCTTGGCTATTGTGAATAATGCTGCAATGAGCATGGGTGTACAAATATCTCTTGGAGATTTAACTGCCTTATTCTACAAGTGATGGCAGCCCTGACTCACAGAGGAAAGTGACTGTCTAAAGCAGAGTTTCTCAACAGTGGCCATAGTGGCATGCTGGGCTGGATAATTCTTTGCCCTGGGGGCTGTCCTGTGCCCTATAGGGTGTGAGAGGCATGGCTAGCCTCTACCCAGTAGATGCCAGTAGCACCCCGCCCTCCCCCAAAAGAAACCTAAAACGTATTCATACATTGCCAAATGGTGTGGCAAAATCGCCCCCGATTGAGAACCACCGCTGCAAAGGGTACACTCAAGGCCAGTACAGATGGGACACAGGTTGCTGTCGTCCAAGAGATGACAGAGGGCTCTACGTAAATAAAAACTCCGGCGCGATCTACAAAGCGTTTGACTTCTCAAAAATGGCAGACGTCGGAAAGATGTTATCCTGTATGCAACAGAAAGCTGGAAGAAGAAACTACAACGGGCAACTCTCCCCGGACGAGCAAGACTTGCGGTTATAAGACCTCCGACCCCACCGAGGCCCCCAAAACGCCTCCCAAACCCCACCAGAGCCTTCGCAGTGCCTGCTGGGGCTTGTAGTTCCGGCGTGCGAGCGTCTGCGCGCGCATCCCCCACCACGGGCGACTTCCTGTATCGGTCGCGGGAGCCGAACTGCTGCTTCCGGAAGCTGAGCAGGTTAAAGTTTCAACGCTTCCTTTCCCCGCCTCTTAGTCCCGCAGACTGCCAACCCAGGTAGCCAATAGGTGGCCTGACTGGCACTTCCTTTTACCTGATTGGCTTAGAGTTTTGCATCCGCCCAGACAAACTTGCCGGGGATTGGTCGAGCCTTCAGTTTTGAAAATCGTAGGTTTTCGCCCGCGCTGCACCGCCCATTGCTTCCCCCGAGCCTGAGCCCTGGACGCCGGGAGCCGAGGGTCTGGGCGGGCCGGGGCCTGTGCTAGGGAGGCCGCTGGACTTGGATCGGAGCAGCACTTAGGAGACGCCGGGCAGTAGAGTAAGTGCGCGCGGGCAGCCGGCGGGGGTGGGACATGCTTAGAGATTTGTTACCCCTCCCGCCAACTCCGGACCGGGGGCATGACCCCCGTCCCCCGCCGCCCCTTGCGGCCTGGAAATGGACGGGTCACCTCTTCCAAGTGGCGAGGTGACCTGCCTTAGTCCCGGGGCCGGAGATTACCCCCACCCTCCATCTAGGTCACCAGGTTCTGAGAGAATAGCTCGGTCCCCTCCCCTTCTCTGGTGCCCAGCTCCTTGTGTGCCTAGGAAGCCCTTTGTTGACCTGGACGCGTAGGAAGCGCACACCGACCGGGTCGTGGACCGAATTATGCCAGAGGGCATTTCTGTACACTTAACCTTCGCTCAACACCTCCCCCTCCGGCTGAGCAGCATTTTAAACGGACTATTTCCGGAGGCCAATACTGCCCCTATGTGCTCCTATGCCAATGCACTCCCCAACCACGTTTCGCTGTCAGTTTGGCTGTTCAGTTTCATCCAGCCACCGTGGCCTTCTCTGCGGGGTGCCCAGAGCCAAAACTTGGCGCCTGCCTTTCGGAGGCTGAAATCGAGTAGGCGGCTTCGCTGTGGTTAGGGGCACAGTTTAAATTCAGGCCTCACCCCCGACATACCGGGTGACCTGACTTTGACTTAACTTCTCTTTGCCTCAGTTTCCTCATCTGCACAGGGGTATCCTTCAGGTTGTGGGGAGAAATAAATGAGATAATGCCTGACCTGGGCACGGAGTAGGACTCCGTAAATGGGAGCAGCTGTTATGATGGTCCTTCACTGAGGTGGGGTTGGGTGCCCAACTTCCTGCACCCTCAAAGGAACAGGCATTGCAGAGGCGGGCAGGGGCGGGGAGGCTCTAGTCTGGTGTGTGGTGTGAGGGAAGTATTGGGAGAGAAGGATGAGCCCCCTTCTCCCTTGATGGGATGTTAAGTGCTCTGGATTTGTGCACAGGTTCTTATACGGGCTGAAGATGAGATTTTTGCTGTTCCTTCCAGGAGCCTGATTCTTAGTACCTTGATTCCTCCTTTCTCAGAGTCACCTCTGTTCTAACGTACAGTGACCTTTTTTAAATAGCCAAGCTGAGGTCTGCTAAAAACAAACTTTGCCATGGAAGAAGCTCAAACACTTTTTTGCACTTTGTGAAGGAAGCTCTCGCCCACTTTGCTATTTTGAACTAATACTTAAAAAAGATGGCAAGTTGTTGCTTTCTGTAGCTCCTCTGCAAACCTCTGTTTTGGTTTTGGCTTCCTTAAACAATTTTCTCATAACTGGCCTCGAACGTGGATCCTGCACTTTGCTAGGGCTGAGCTCTGGGGCAGAGGGGCCGGGGGGAGCAGACAGATGGCAGCGGAGAGGCGGAGCCCACGACTGGCTGGCTGCAGAGCTGTCTCTGCCCGAAGCCTCTGCCATCTGTTTGGCCCCGCCCCGATTAGTGCTGCCCTTGGCATCTAGGAGCAGTGGCTTTGGATGAGTATGGTGTGCCCTAACCTGTATAGAGTGAGCTCATGTGGTGTCTCTGAGTCTGTGTGTTGGGGCCCGGGGGGGGGGGGGGAGGGAGTACCTGCAGGGTGTTTATTTCTAAGTGGATTAATTCATTGAGCAAGTATTCCTTTTGTGCTGGGCTCTGAGCTTTCAGCTTCGAACCAGACAGACAAGGGCTTGCCCTCTGGGAGCAAAAGTTGAGTGAGCAGAGACAGGCGGTAAGTAAACAGATACACAGTCACCCAAGTGCCATGCAGAGAATTGAAATCGATGGATGGGATCATGACTGATGGTCAGGGCCTCCCTGAGTTGCTGAGATCTGTGTGATGAGGAGTGAGCTGTACAAAATAGGAGACAGAAGGTTCCAGACAGAGGGCAGAGTTTGTTCAAGGAACAAAGGCTAGTGTGCCCTGGAAATCAGGCCCCAGGAAATCCCATGAGGCTGCAGCATGACCTGTTAAGCTCTATAAGCTGTCAAGGGGTCAGTGACTTAGCCCCTCCTTCTAGGAGCTTCCATCTTAGGTGGGAAGCCTGACCTTTGCATGGTTCTTGGTTTTGAAGATCTGAGTGGTGGGTCACTGCCATGGCATGAGACACGCAGTCTGTCATTACGACTGATGACTGTCACCCGTTCATTTATTCTTTCCTTCATTCTCCCAGCAGTTGGATATTTACTTATATTTACCCTGCATGACTAATGTAACACTTCTTCCTTGCCTGGGGCTTTGGTGATGATATTATAACCAAGTCTTGAGGAGGATACCTGAGCTGCCAGTTTTTTGAGAAATTAAGAGAAAACTGGTTTTGTATTTTCCCCTGCCTGATATTTCTTGACAAGTTTTCTTAAAAATAAGACATTGCTTATCTGCTCCCCTCATGCTCCCTCATCCATTTCTAGGGCATTTCAGCTCAAGGGAGAGGGTGTGGGAACCCCTTGGAAAGGAGCATGCCTCTGGACCCCTACTTTCTTTTTTTTTTTTGGTGAGAGGGACTGGCCCTGAGCTAACATCTGTGCCCATCCTCCTCTATTTTATATATGGGATGCCGCCACACCATGGCTTGATGAGCCGTGTGTAGGTCCATGCCCAGGATCTGATCCTGTGAACCCCGGGCTGCTGAAGTGGAGTGTGCAAACTTAACCATTACGCCACTGGGCCAGCCCCTGGGCCCCTACTTTTCTTACTGACTCCTTTGGAAAGCAAAACCCCTTCTTTCACTGGGCTCTTGAAGAGGCAGTTGGATCCCACGTTCTTTGGCCTGATGCCCAGGGTCAGCTCGCGTGTAGCTCAGGGTAACTGTGTCTTAGCCCTTGCTCACCCACAGGTAGTAACAGGAGAGCCCGCAGGAGAGTAACAGCACCTTGTGTTTGGGCAGGCAGAGGGGTCCTGTGGTGGCTGCAGTTTCTCCCTCATCCAGGAAGGCAGTTGGCCATGCCCTGTCATTTTAAGTTGCAGGGAAGGCCATTTGTAAAAGACTGTTGATACCAGAATCGGCTGGGAAGCGTGGACTTATAGGGACAGCGTGCTGTGGGTAGGTGGGTAGGGGCAAGGCATTTGATGAGTGTGAGTAGAAAGGTGAGCCCTTCTTTTTGCAAAAATAAGGCTCGTGGATTGGCATTCTAATTCTGCATCTCTGGGGAGTGGCTCTGAGCAGGGAGGGGGCCCTGCTTTAGGCACTGGGTGTTTTTGGTGATTGGGCGATGGGTGCTGTGGCCTGGCGGGCTCTTCCCCTGGAGAGGGTTCCAGCTCCAAGCCCTGAGCCCTTAGGCCTCTTGTCCCTACTTCCGCCAGACAGAGCCACGATGGGGACGACAGCCCCAGGGCCCATTCACCTGCTGGAGCTGTGTGACCAGAAGCTCATGGAGTTTGTCTGTAATGTCGATAATAAGGACTTGGTGTGGCTCCACGAGATCCAGGAGGAGGCCGAGCGCATGTTCACCAGGTGAGGGCAGGGGTGTGCTGGCTGGAGGCCCTGGGGGCTGCCTGGCTGCTACGGCCTTGGGGACACAGCAGCCCACTTCCCCACCTGACAGGCAAGACAGACAGGCTGCCAGGGGTCCCTCCTGAGTGCAGTGTGCGTGGGGCCCAACTTAGTATAATGGGGAGAGGAAGGAGAGGTTGGGCTGGGCCTCAAAGGATGGGGCTGTGGAGGCTTGCCTGGCAACCTTGCTCCCCTGCCTTGTCTCCAGGAGGAGGCCCCGATGGCCTGGCAGGGGATTTGCTCATGGCGTTGGAGAGCTCACTTGATGCTGGTCGCCCCAGCTTGACCTGTCACTACCAGGAAACGAGTGGGGTCTGGGCCAGGTAGGGGAGGGGACCAGTGGTTCCCGGCCGGCCACAAACATCACCCTCCTTGTACCAAACAGAGATTTCAGCAAAGAGCCCGAACTGATGCCCAAAACACCTTCTCAGAAGAACCGACGGAAGAAGAGACGGATTTCTTATGTTCAGGATGAAAACAGAGACCCTATCCGGAAAAGGTAGGAGGGGCCACAGGCTACCCCAGCTGGGTCCCTGGAGTCTGGAGGCAGGCGGGGTCTGGTGGCGTGGTGCCCACCTGGAGAGTTTGATTCGCAGTGGTAATTGCGAGCAGAGGCCTGCAGGAGTGGTAGTGGGTAGCAGTGGGCCATGCTGAGGGGCGAAATGTTGCGAGGAAATGAAGCAAGACCCCAGACCATGGAGTCCAAAGTTTGCGTGTGTGTGTGCACGCGCGCGTGAGTACGTGAGATCTGGGCCTTGGAGGATGGGAAGGATTTCCAGAGGTGGGAGAAGGAGAATCCTACCTTCTGCTTGGGAGAGAGCGACCAGAGGTGTGGACCAGGGGGACTGTTCCCAAGCCCCTGTGGCTGTGCTTGTTATGATGCCCATGGAAATGACCCTGGGCTGCAGAGTAGGTGGGGGGGTAGGGTGGGGAAGAGGCTGGGTCTTGGGTCAGGCAGTCCTGGGCGCACAGCTCAGCTCTGCCCTGTTGCAGCTGTATGACTTTGGGTTAATTTTTCCACCTCTGAGCCTGAGGTTCCTCATCTCTAAGGTGAGGAGAGTGGTCCCTGCTTCTCAGGGCCATCTTGTGGATTAAGCGACAGCATGAGTAAAGCCACAGGCAGGATGCTTGGCACAGGGTGACCTCAGTCAATGGGAGGTTTGTATGAATTTAAGCTCAGCAGTTCTGTGAGGACTGGCATTATCCCCAGTTTACAGGTAGGGAGGCTCAGAGAGGAGTGGCCCAGGGTCTCATGGCTAAGGTTCGCCAGCCTGGACTAGACCCCAGTC
Organism: Rhinoceros unicornis; assembly: GCA_028646465.1. NCBI lineage: Eukaryota > Metazoa > Chordata > Mammalia > Perissodactyla > Rhinocerotidae > Rhinoceros > Rhinoceros unicornis. The sequence continues at coordinate 13,162 of JAQQSS010000212.1, forward strand.
TTCTGCCTCCAAGCCCTTCGCTTCATACTCCATTCAAGCTGGCAGCTCCTGGGGAGACTGGTGCCCCCTGCCTGACTTTTGGGGTGCCCCCGTGCCCTGCTGGGTCATCTCAGCTTCTGTTCTGCTGCCTCTAGCAGGTTGTCGCGCAGGAAGTCTCGGAGCAGCCAGCTGGGTTCCCGGCCCCTGCGCAGCAAGGACAAGGTGGAGAAGCTGGCTACGGTGGTGGGGGAGAACGGCTCCGTCCTGCGGAGGGTGACCCGTGCTGCGGCCGCAGCTATGGCAGCCACCGCGGCTGCTCCTTCGCCCGCCCCTGAGTCTCCCACGACACTGACCAAGAAGCCCAAAAATAGCCTCCTCCAGTGCCAGCTGGTGCCCATGGTGGAGATAGGCGTCAGCGATCACCGGAGTGCCGAGCAGCACCTCAGCCAGGTCAAGTCTGCCCAGGCTCAGTCGCGGGCTCCGTCCCCAGCCCCGGCCCCAGCCACAGCTCCGGCCTCCCACATCACCGTGATGTCGGACGAGGAGTCAACACCCACCAAGTCCGAGGCCCGGAAACTGGAGTCTGTCACCGTGAGCTCCCTGATGGCTACACCGCAGGACCCCAAGGGCCGAGGGGTCGGAGCGGGGCGGTCCGCCTCCAAGCTCAGGATTGCGCGCGCCTCCCCAGGCCCGCAGGACTCGCCGGGCTCGCCGGCCTCCCCGTGGCGGGAGCGGGTGCTGGCGCCCGTCTTGCCGGATAACTTCTCCACGCCCACGGGCTCCTGTGCCGACTCGCGCTCAGTGCGGCGCAGCCTGATTGCCCCGTCCGCCCCGGGTGCCCAGGTCTCGCTGGCCGAGAAGTACTCCCTGGTGTCCAAACAGGAGACCACCGTCCGCAGGTCAAGCAGAAGGATTGCCAAGAAGGCCACAGAAGAGCCGGCCGCCTCCGCCCGCATCATCTGTGAGTCTGGGGGTCAGCAGTGTGCGGGGCTGCGGTGCCTGGTCCTTGGTCTCTGGCTCAGCGGGAGGGGCTCTGGGGAACCATCTAGCAAGGAACTGTCCGTAGAACTTTCTGTGATGGTGTAAATGTTCCATATCTGTACCTTCCTATACTGTAGCCACTAGCTAGTCACCTATGGCTCTTGAACCCTCACAATGTGGCTGGTGTGATTGAGGAGCTGAATTTTTAGTTTTATTACATTTTCCTTAATTTAGACTTAAAGAGCCACATGTAGCTAGTCGCTACCATACTGGACAGCGCAGATCTAGTCCAACCCTCTTGTTTTACAGATGAGGAAACTGAGGTCCAGGGAGGTTGGCCACAGTGTCCCTGTGGTTAATGGCCATGCTGCGGCTCCAACCCGGGCCTTTTCCCCAGGGCCAGTGTGTTCCCCTTTCCTCCTGCAGAGGCTCACTTAGATTCACCACGTTTGTGGGCTGCCTCCAATTAGCAAAACTGTTTGGAGATAGTGAGGCAAAGAGAGGTGAATTCTCGTCGCAGCAGGCTCATTCCAGGAGGGAACAGATAACTGAGTTTGAGTGCCAGCTCAGTCATTTACCCACCCTGTGACCTTGGGCAGGTGATGGGAGCTTCTTCATTGGCCTCAGTTCCTCATCTGTCAGCTGCAGTAATAATAGCGTCACCTCAGAGAGTTGTCGTGGGGTCTTCCTTGTTAACCCACATAGAGTGCTTAGAACAGTGCCTGCCGGGAAGGAACGGCTCTGTAATGTTAGCTATTTTTATCATCATCTGATCCCAGCTTGGGACCGTTGCCCCAGTGGGAGCAGGTGTTTCGAGCCACAGAGGAGGAACACGCAGCTCCAAGTGTCAGGGCTGGCTGTATGGAGGAGGTGGATCTGATCTGGGAGGGTTTCAAAGGATGCCTGGGCTTTTGCCAGGTGGAAGAATGTGGGGAAGGGTATCCCTGTCAGAGGGAACAGCTTGTACAAAGACCCTGAGGCATGAAACAGAAAGTGGTGGGGTCTCTGGGGCTCATGTGCCACACTAGGGGCTTGGGCTTGTGACCCCTTGATGGTTGTTGGAAGGTTCCTGGCACCGTGTGAAAAATCGTCGAGAGGAAGGAAGGGAAGGTGTCAGGGAGACCAGGTAGGAGGCTGCTGGATGGCAAGGAGGTGGGATTGACGGAAAGGACAGGCCAGGTTTTATGTTAATGTGTATTATTTTTATTTTTCATTTATTTATTTATTTTTTGGTGAGGAAGATTGGCCCTGAGCTAACATCTGTGCCAGTCTTCCTCTATTTTGTATGTGGGACGCCACCACAACATGGCTGATGAGTGGTGTGTAGGTCTGCGCCAGGGATCTGAACCCGTGAACCCCAGGCTGCCGAAGCGGAGCATGTGAACTTAACCACTATGCCACCGGGCCGGCTCCTATTAATGTGTATTAGAATAGCAGTTGCCATCTGCCTGGCCCTTTGAGATTTATAAAGCACAAGGTTGTCTGGTTTGGTCCTTGCAGCCACACCGTTAGCCTGTTAGGATTTCTGCACTTTATAGAGGGGGAAACTGAGGCTTACAGAGGCCACTGAGTCTGTCAGTTGGGAAGCTGGGGCTTGAGCCCCACTTGTTTCGTCCTTTCTGGGATGGTGGGCCACTTGCTGAGGAGGCCCTGTGGAAAGCCGCGGGATGGGGTTTGGTCAGGCAGGTGAGGGCACCTCACCTTGCCAGGTTTCTTCCCCACCTGTGGGGAGGGCTTGCTCCAGGCCATGGGGCTCAGGGACACCCAGTCTGGGGCATGTGCACACTTGCAGTCTGACACACTGTCCATTTTTGGATTCTCAGGAGGGCCAAGATGGTTCTGACCTGCCTTGGAGATTTCCTCAAACCTGAAGTCCTGGGAAGGGGCCCAAGGGGGCAGGCGAGCCTGGAGCCTAGAGGGAGGGCAGGGGAGAGACTCCTGAGCCCCCTTGTGCTTTTGGGTCAGACATCCAGATCTGAAGCCCTTCAGCCCTTCCGGTTGCTCCTCCCCCTCGGCCCCCTCCTTGTGCATGGTGGCGTCTGATTTGACTGGCACACTGGACCCAAGCCTGTCTGACTCCAGGCCCAGGGCTCGTCCTCCTTCTCCAGGTGGAAGGAAGAGGGAAAGGAAGGGGACAGTCGAACATGGTGGTTAAGAGTTAACCCCGGGGCCGGCCCCGTGGCTCAGCAGTTGAGTGCTCGCGCTCCGCTGCTGGCGGCCTAGGTTCAGATCCCTCCCGGGCACGCACTGATGCACCGCTTCTCTGGCCATGCTGGGGCCGCGTCCCACATACAGCAACTAGAAGGATGTGCAACTATGACATACAGCTGTCTGCTGGGGCTTTGGGGGAAAAAAAGGAGGAGGATTGGCAATAGATGTTAGCTCAGAGCCAGTCTTCCTCAGCAAAAAGAGGAGGATTAGCATGGATGTTAGCTCAGGGCTGATCTTCCTCGCAAAAAAAAAAAAAAATTAAAAAAAAAAAAAAAGAGTTAACCTCGGAGTCACATAGAGGCAGAGTGACCTTGGGCACACTCTTCTCTGAACCTCAGTTTCCCTGTCCGGTAAATGCTGGTAACACCTACCTTGAATGCGGGTAGAGAACCTGTCTTAGCGCTTGGATAATGTACAGGCTTAGTCAGTCTTAACCATAACGAAACAGCAAATGGTAAGGCCCAAGAACCCCGGTGTCCCTGAAGCTGTGTGGGTGTGGCCACGCTGACCCTGACGGATGCTGCAGGGGTGTGGAGCAGGGAGGGGAGAGGAGCTTCCTGGAAGCCGTCTTGGCGCCAGGCTCTGGGGCTTGGCTGAGAAGGCAACTCAGAGGTGGGGTCTTAGTTTGGGTTCTCCCAGAAGCACCCTTGAGGTAAGGGTTTGATGTAACTTGTTGCTTTTGGAGGGAAGGAAACACCTGCAGCAGGGAAGTGAGGAAGTGAGTCACGGAAAAGAAGACCGCCGGTAAGGGGGCCTGGTGCCAGGGGAACCTCTGGAAGCCAGTGGAGCCCTGGGTGCGGGCTGCTGGGTGAGGCGTCAGTCCCCTGCACTCCTGGCCTGGTGCGCAGTTGGCTAGAGAGCCCCTAGGCAGAGAAATGTGGGTGCAGCAGCTGACGGGCAGGTGGGCTCTGAAGTGGTTGGGCAGGGGCCACTTTAGGGTTTCTGGAGGGTCCTGCTGTATAGGCCAGGCTCCTCCTTGGGCTTCCCCAGCCACCTCTGCACTGTTGAACAGCCCCTCCGTCCCTCTGCCAGGCCTCAGGCCACCAGACTGGTTCTGAGGCCCGAATGGCCTGCAGATGGCACTTAACATTCCAGAGGAGTCCTTGCACTGGTGGAATAGTTGTGCAGTCACGTGGGCGTCTTCTCGCCCTTCCGGCCCCTCTTCAGCGAGCACTGAGCTGGGATGGGAGGCGTGGGGAGATGAGGGAAGCCATGTCTTCTGGCCACAGACCCCCTCAAGTGGGAGTAGGCACCACCCGTAACCACCAGCCTGGCCCTGTAGCTGCTCCCTCCCACTCCCCCAGGCTTGGTTACTGTACCCCAGAAAGGTTGCTGCTTCTGGTTCTCTTTGTGCCCCACAGTTTGCTGCTCCTGCTCCTTGTTCATCTTCCCTGCTTCCCTTAACCCGTGGGCACCACCTGGCCTCCCGCTGGCTGCCTCTCACCCTACCTCTGGCCACACTCCCGTGCCTGAGGATGCTGCAGGCCAGCCAGCCTTCTTTCTGTTCCCCAAAAGCCTGCTCTCTCCTGCCTCATGGCCTTTGCAGCTGCTGTGCCTTCTGCCTCGACCAGCAGCTCTTAACTTTGGGCCTCAGCACCTGCTTCTAGTCTTAAAAAATTTTTGAGGACATAGGGGCCGGCCTGGTGGTGTAGTGGTTAAGTTCATGCACTCTGCTTCGGTAGCCCGGGGTTCCCAGGTTTGGATCCAGGGCCGGACCTATGCACTGCTTATCAAGCCATGCTGTGGCGGCGTCCCATATAAAGCAGAAAAGATGGGCACAGATGTTAGCTCAGGGCCAATCTTCCTCAGCAAAAAGAGGAGGATTGGCAACAGATGTTAGCTCAGGGCTAATCTTCCTCAAAAAAAAAAGTTATTGAGGACATAAAGAGCTCTTGATTATGAGGGTTCTATCTACTGATAGTTACTGTATTAGAAATTAAAACTGAGGAATTAAAAAGTCTTAATATTATTTAATATTGTATGTTAATATTACTTAATATTTTAATATTAAATTAAAAATATTTAATACTTTGATATAAAAATAACAAACTGTTACCTGTTAATGTTAGACTTTTTTTAATAGACAAATAACTGTTTTCCAGAACAAATATTTAGTGAGGAGATGGGCATTTTTCTACATTTTGCAGATCTCTTTCATGAAGACAGCTGGATTCTGCATTCAGTCTGTTGCATTGTGCTGTTTGGGTTAAAATATATAAAGAAAATCTGGTCTCACAGAGGTTGTAGTTGGAAAGGGGAGGTATACTTTAAAAGCCTTTTCAGATAATTGTGCATATTCTTTTTTTTTTTTTAAGATAATTTGTGGATACTTGGTGCAACAAGTGCTAGTTTCTTAAAGGCTCATTGCAGTGTGGTATCTAAAGCGTATTGTTGATTCCACATTGGTCTCTGCTGCATTTTGAATGGATCTTTTAGCCCTGTGTGATTTCATAACCTCATGCATTGGTCATTTGGAAAACAATATTTCACTGAGTTATGTACATCTTCCAAATGTTGATGTGCTTCACTACGTATTTTTTAAAAGGAGCACATTTATTTTCTGATCTCATCGGAAAAGTCTTTAGATATTGGGATGCTATAAAGCTCATGGTGGTGGATACACGTTTTCCAAAATTCTATTTTTGGCTCTCTTTTCTTGGCTCAATTTTTTATTATTGGCAACAAATACTGTTCATTGCTTTATTTTAAGTGACAGACTCCCTTTGTTCATTTTTAAGAAAATGTCTGCCCAGATCCAATAACCATAGTTTGTCAGTTGTGCTTTCACTTAAAAATAGTGTTCTCTGAGAAAAAGCAGCTCTTCAGCTGGGAACTCAAACCTGAGTTCCCTTCACAGAGATGTGGGTGTGTGGCAGCAGGACATTTTGCATGCTTCCCACTTTCTCACACAGAATATTAGAAAGACTTGTACTCAAGTTTAGATTTTATGCAATTAGTAGGTTTTTTCTTTTGAGGATTAGCCCTGAGCTAACATCTGTTGCTAATCCTACTCTTTTTTTTTTTTTTGCTGAGGAAGATTGGCCCTGGCTAACATCTGTGCCCATCTTCCTCTATTTTATATATGGGACGCCGCCACAGTATGGCTTGATGAGCAGTGCATAGGTCCATGCCCGGGATCCGAACCTGCGAACCCTGGGCTGGCAAAGCGGAGTGTGCGAACTTGACCACTACGCAACCTGGCCGGCCCCTGCAATTGGTAGTTTGACTCCTTCATTCTTTTTCTTTTTTTTTTTTGTGAGGAAGATCAGCCCTGAGCTAACATCCATGCCAATCCTCCTCTTTTTGCTGAGGAAGACCGGCCCTGAGCTAACATCTGTTGCCACTCCTCCTCTTTTTTTTCCCCAAAGCCCCAGTAGATAGTTGTATGTCATAGTTGCACATCCTTCTAGTTGCTGTATGTGGGACGGGGCCTCAGCATGGCCGGAGAAGCAGTGTGTCGGTGCACGCCCGGGATCCGAACCTGGGCCGCCAGTAGCAGAGCGCACGCACTTAACCGCTAAGCCACGGGGCCGGCCCAGACTCCTTCATTCTTAAGTGAAACTGGACATTTCTGTACTGAGCGTGGGGTCCAGTCTGGTTTGCGGCCTCGTTGGGTGCTCAGGCTCCAGCAGTGTCAACTCGCATTGCTTTTGTGCTGTCCAGGCAAATCTCAGCAAAGTGAAAAGGGAAGATAACGTTTTAGTATCATGGTGAAAATAGTTAGGACCTCATGGATCCCCTGAAAGGGACTTGGGGACTTGACCCAGTTGGGGAGTCCCAGAAAACACTTTGAAAACCACTGGCCTGGACATCCTTCTCCCTCCCACCCCTCCCCCTTTGATGTAAGTGTCTTATCCTTCACGTCTGAACCTCCAGACCAGCTTGGATCCACCATTATAGGCTTTTAAAATCTCTTTTCTCTGGCATTGCACATATCACCTGTCGTTTACAGGATTATTTGACGATTGTCTAGACCGGATAGTGTCTCTGTCTGTTGTGCTCACCACTGGGTTCCAGGACCAGTACCTAGTAGACACTCAATGAATATGTGTTGAATGAATAAGTTGCTTTGTGTCGGGCCCCATCCTGGGAGTTGGGGGCCTGGAGCTGCGTTGGACATTGTCCCTCTTCCCAAGATACTCCCAGCTCAGTGAAGGAGCCAAGGAGTGCCCACAGAAGGGTACGTTGCCAGCTAGGGGTAGCAGGAGACGTAAAGCCAACAGCTGCATTGAGGATGCTAGGAGTTGGGGGAGTGCTGAAAGTGAGTGCACAGGGCATAGCAGGAGCTTTGTTGTGAGGGGAAGGGTCTCTGAGGCAGAGAGGGTCTGTGTCTGGTGAAAGGAGGGGTCTCTGAGGTGGAGAGGGTCTGTCTAGTGAGGGGAGGGGTCTCTGAGGTGGAGGGGGTCTGTGTCTGGTGAGGGGATGGTTCTCTGAGGTGGAGAGGGTCTGTGTCTGGTGAGGGGAGGGGTCTCAGAGGTGGAGGGGGTCGGTGTCTGGTGAGGGGAGGGGTCTCTGAGGTGGAGGGGGTCTGTGTCTGGTGAGGGGAGG
>JAQQSS010000213.1:0-20636 GCA_028646465.1 Rhinoceros unicornis
CACCAACTGTACTGAAAAGATTGAAAGCTCTTGTAGGAAGATGTTCCTTACAGCTACTGGCAAGCTAGGTTCAGCAAGAACATTGTTTCCTAATTTTGATAGGTAGTCTGACAGAAGCATGTTAACTGCAATGTTCAAAGGCAATTTTCAAGATGATCTTAAACAGCTACAAGCAAGTGATTTCCTCCACTGTTTACTTACTTGGAATGGATGTCATTGATATTCTGTAACAGCTGTAATGAAAATTGTAAAACTCCCTTTGGAAAATGTTACTGAACAGTTGGTTCCAAGCTGATTTCAGCAAGTAAATTAGTTCATTACACGTGAGAGAGACACTGAGCATAGTCTGCAAACTGCAATGTCATTAGAGTTGTTTTTCCAGAGGATCTTAAAGAGCAAGAAGTAAGAGTTCTTCTCCAGAGTGTCCCTTCAGTGAATGGATGTTATAGATATGCTGTCCCAGCTGTCCTGAAAATTGTGAAACCTGTCATAGGAAGATGTTACAGCTCCTGGCAAGCTGTGTTCACTCATCGCATTCGTTCATGATATGCTCGTGAGAGCCTGATTGTAGGTTGACCTGCAGTGTATTAAATGTCACAGATAAAGGTAATCAGAAAGTCCTACAGACAAGGTATTTTCTCCACACTGTCCTTTCATTGAATGGATGTTATAGATACCCTCTCCCAGTTACAGTGAAAAGAAGAATGTTTCTCATAGGAAGTTGTGATTTACATCTAATCACAAGCTGTATTCTGGAAATATATGGTTACACTGTATGTGAGAGAGAGCTTGAGTGAAGGTCATTAACTGCAATGCTGGGAAAGGCAATTTTCAGGATGATCCTATACAGATACAAGCAAGATGTTTGCTCCACAGTGTACTTTCATTTGCTGCATGTTATAGATACTCTTCCTAGCTGTGCTGAAATTTTCAAACCACTCGTATGAAGCTCATACTTACAGATATTGACAACTTGTGTTCACCAATAGTGTTCCTCATGATATGCTAGTGAGATCATGAAGGAAGATTGAACTGCAATGTATTTAAAGTCACTTGTCAAGATGATCCTCATGGCTTACAATAGAAGTTTTTCTCCATACTCTACTTTCAGTGAAGGAATGTTATGGAAAATCAGAACTAGCTGTCGTGAAAAGTCTAAAAGCTCTCATAGGAAGTTTACCTACAGCTCCTGGCAAGCCGAATTCCCCCTAAGAGATATTTCATTACATTGGAAAGAAACCCTGAGTGCAGACCATAAACTGCAATGTTTGAAATGACACTTTTCAGGTTGATTTTCAACGGCTACAGGCTATAGTTTTTCTCCAGTGTACTCTTTCATAGAATGGACGTTAGAGATAATCGCTCCAAAAACTAGTGAAAAATTTAAAAGTTCTCATAGAAAGATGTCCCCTACAGCTACTGACAAGCTTATTTCAGAAGAATATTCTTGCATTACAAGTGAGAGAGATCCTGACTGAAGGCCATGACCCGCAATGTCTGAGAAGACACTTCAAGATGATCCTAAACAACTACAAGCAAGAGTTTTTCTCCACAATGTACTCTCACTATGGATGTTACAGATATTCTCTTCCTGCTGGAGGAAAAAGTTTAAAAGCTCTCATAGAAGCTGTTACTTAGGGCTACTGGCAAGCTGAGCTTAGCAGTAGTGTTCTTTTTATGATAAGCTAGTGACAGCCTGCAAGTAGGATAGAACTAGTGTATTTAAAGACAGTTATCAAGATTACCCTGAACTACTACAAGCAGGAGGTTTTCTTCACAGTTTACTTTCAAGGAATGGAAGACACAGATAATCTGCACCGGCTGTAGTGAAAAGTTCAAAACCCTTACTGGAAGATGTGTCTTTCAGGTACTGACAAGCTGATTTCAGCAGGAGCATACTTTGATTCCTTGGAGAGAAAGCCTGAATGTTGGCCATGAGCTGCAATACTTGAAAAGCCAGGTATCAAGAAAAACAGCTACACTCAAGAATTTTTCTCTGCTGAGAGCTTTCATGGAACAGATGTTATAGATATTTTATCTGAGCTGTAGTGAAATGTGTAAAAGCTCTCTTAGGAAGATGTTGGTTAACAGCTACTGGCAAGCTGACTTCAGGAAGAACATTCTCTCTTTACATGGGAGAGAGAACTTGAGTGAAGACCGTGAATAGCAACATTTGCAAAGTAACTTTTCATGATGATCCTAATCAGCTGCAAGCGGAAGATTTTCTCCACAGATAATCTGCAACAGTTGTAGCAAACAGTCTACTTTTTTAAAGTCCCAGAAATAGGTGTCTGTATTTATTTATTTATTTATTTATTTATTTATTTATTTATTTATTTATTGTTGTAACATTAGTTTTCACATTGTATAAATGTCAGGTGTTCATCATTATACTTCAATTTCTGCATAGATTACATCATGTTCTCATGTTCGACACTCAAATACGAAGTACAATCCATCACCACACACATGTGCCCAGTTATCCCTTTCTCCCTCTGGTAACCACCAATCCAATCTCTGTCTCTATGTGTTTTTTTTTAATCTACTACTTAATGAGTGAGATCATAGGATATCTGACCTTCTCCCTCTGACTTATTTCATTTAGCGCAATACCCTTAATGTCTGTCCATGTTGTCACAAATGACTGGATTTCGTCACTTTTTATGGGTGAGTAGTATTCCATTGTCTGTATATACCACATCATCATCCTTTCATGCCTTGATGGGCACTTAGTTTGCTTCCAAGCCATAGCCAATATGCATAATGCTGCAATGAATACAAGATTGCATGTATCTTTGCACATTGTTGTTTTCATGTTCTTTGGATAGACACCTACCAGTGGAACAGCCACATCACATAGTAGTAGTATCTTTAATATTTTGAGGAATCTCCATGCTGTTTTACGTAGTGGCTGCACCAGTTTGCACTCCCACCCGCAGTGTATGAGTGTTCCCTTCTCTCCACATCCACTCCAACACTTGTCGTTTCCTGTGTTGTTAATTATAGCCATTCTTACGGGCATGTGGACATATCTCATTGTAGTTTTGACTTGCATTTCCCTGACAGTTAATGATGTTGAACATCTTTCCATGTGCCTGTTGTATATCTTCTTTGGAGAAATGTCTGTTCAGATCTTTTGACAATTTTTCAATTGGGTTGTTAGTGATTTTGGTGTTGAGATGTATGAGTTCTTTATATACATTGGAGCTTGATCTCGTATTGTATACTTCATTTCTCTTTCTGCTACTTCATTGTTCTTGTATAGAAATGCAACTGATTTTTGTGTGTTGATAGTGTATCCTGCAACTTTACTTTATTGATATATGACTTCTAAAATTTTTTTGGTGGATTTCTTAGTGTTTTACCTATAGAAAAGCATGTCATCTGCAAATAGTGACAGTTTCACTTCTTCCTTTCCAATTTGGATCCCTTTTGTTTCCTTTACTTGTCTGCTTGCTCTGGCTAGAACTTCCAGTACTATGTAAAATAGGAGTGGTGAGAGTGGGCATCCTTGTCTGCTTCCTGTTCTTAGAGGGATAACTTTCAGTTTTTCACTGAGGATGATATTCGCTGTAGGCTTGTCATATATGGCCTCTACTATGGTTAAGTACTTTCCTTCGATACCCACTTTATTTACAGTTTATCATAAATGGATGCTGTATCTTGTCAAATGCTTTCTCTGCAGCTATTGAGATGATCATGTGATTTTTATTCTTCATTGATTAATGTGATGCATCACGTTGTTTGATTTGCAAATGTTGAAACACACCTAAATCCCTGGAATAAATCACACCTGATCGTTGTGTATTATCATTTTAATGGATTGTTGCATGCGATTTGCCAGTATTTTGTTGAGAAGTTTTACATCAATGTTCCTCAGTGATATTGGCCTGTAATTTTTTTTTCTGTTTTGTCCTTCTCTCGTTTTGGTATCAGGGTAATGTTGGCTTCATGGAATGAGTTAAAGAACTTCCTCTCCTCTTCAATCTTTTGGAAGAGTTTGAGAAGGATTGGTATTATGTTTTCCTTGAATGTTTCGTAGAATTCACCAGAGATGCCGACTGGTCCTGGACTTTTATTTTTGGGGAGGTTTTTGATTGCTGTTTCTATCTCCTTACTGGTGATTGCTCTATTCAAATTCTCTACTTCTACTTGATTCAGTTTTGGAAGGTTGTATGATTATAAGAATTTAACCATTTCTTCCAGATTGTCCGATTTGTTAGCATATAGTTTTTCATAGTATTCTCTTATAATCTTTTGTTGTTATGAGGTGTCTGTTGTAATTTCTCCTCGCTCAATTGTGACTTTACTTATTTGAGCCTTCTCACTTTTTTTCTTTGTGCCTATAGCTAAAGGTTTGTCTTTATTTTTTGTCTTGTCAAGGAACCAGCTCTTGGTTTTATTAATTTTTTCTATTGTTTTTCTAGTCACTATTTCATTCATTTCTTCTCTGATTTTTATTATTTCTGTTCTTCTACTGATTTGGGTCTTTGTTTTTCATTTATCTAGATCCTTTAGATGCATTGTGAAATTGTTTATTTGGATTTTTATTGTTTGTTGATATAGATCTGTGTTTCTATAAACGTCCATGTTAAAACTGCTTTTGCTGTACCCCATAAATTCTGGAAAGTCTTTTCATAATTTTCTCTTGTCTCCAGGTATTTTTGATTTCTCCTTTTATTTCTTCATTGATCCAATCGTTGTTCAGTAGCATTTTCTTACGTCTCCTCATAATTGTGGTTGTTCTGATTTTCTTCCTAGAGTTGACTTCGAATTCTGTAAAGTTGTGGTCAGAAAAGATGCTTGGTATTAATTCAATCTTCTTAAATTTATGGAGACTTGCTTTGTGGTCTAATATGTGATTAATCCTGGAGCATGTTCCTTGTGCATTTGAAAAGAACGTGTGTTCCTCGGTTTTAGGATGGAATGCTCTGTATATATCTACTGGGTCCATCTGTTCTAGTGTGTCATTTAAGGCCAGTATTTCCTCATTGATCTTCTATTTGGATGATCCATCCATTGGTGTAAGTGGAGTGCTAAAGTACCCTGCTATTACTGTGTTACTGTCTGTTTCTACTTTGATGTCTGTTAATAATTGCTTTACGTATTTAAGTACTCCTACATAGGGTGCATAGATACCTAAAGTGTTATATCCAATTGTTGGATTGTTCCCTTGATCATTATGTAGTGCCCTTCTTTGTATCTTGTTTCACTTTTTCTTTTAAAGTCTATTTTGTGTTACATGAGTATTTCTACCCCAGCATTCTTTTCATTGCCATTAGTATGGAGTATCTTTTCCCATTCCTTCATTTTCAATTTGTGAGTGTCTTTTTTACTGAAAGTTATCTCTTGTGTGCAGCATATATATGGGCTTTTATTTGTTTTTATCCAGTCACCACCCTATGACTTTCAATTTTGGCATTTAGTCCATTTAGGTTTAAAGATGCTATTGATAAGTATGTACTTACTGCTGTTTTTTAACATTTTTTTCACAGAGTTTTAGTAGTTTATCTCTGTTCCTTTCTTCTTTTCTTGCTCTTGTCCCTTGTGGTTTGATGGCTTTCTTTAGTATTATGGTTGGGCTCCTTTCTCTTAGTTTTTTGTGGATTTATTATAGTTTTCTGGTTTGCGATTGCTATAGTGTTCTTATAGTAACCTACGTATATGGAAGTCTATATCAAGTTGATGGTCTCTTTAGTTTGACCATTATCTGAAAGCTCTACTCCTTAACACCCCTCCTCGCCCATTTTGTTTTTCATATCATATCTAAGCTCATTTGTGCATTTGTAACCATTACCCTCCTATCATGGAAATAGATAATTTTTTCTATTTGTGGTCTCCTCTTTTCCCCTTAAATAAGTCCCTGTAGCATTTCTTGTGGTACTGGTTTCCTGATGACACACTGCTTCAATTTTTGCTTGTCTGAGAATCTTTTTATCTCTCCTTCAATTTTGAATGATAACCTTGCTGGGTAGAGTAGTCTTGGCTGTAGTTCATTTCCTTTTATCAATTTAAATATATCATGGCTCTCTCCTCTAGCCTGTAAGGGTTTTGCTGAGAAATCAGCCAATAGCCTTATATGTTTTCCTTTGCATGTAACTTGTCTTTCTCTTGTGGACTTTAGGATTCTCTCTTTAATTCTGGACATTTTAATTATGATGTGTCTTGGTGTGTGCCTCTTTGGGTTTATCTGGTTGGTGCTCTCTGTGCTTCCTGTACCTGGATGTCTGTTTCCTTCCTTAGGTTAGGGAAGTTTTCAGCTATTATTTCTTGAAATAGATTTTCTGCCTCTTCATCTCACTCTTCTCCTTCTGGGACACATATAACATGGATGTTAGTGTGCTTCATGTTGTCCCAGAGATCCCTTAGACTGTCCTCACTCTTTTTAATTCTTTTTCTTTTATCTGTTCAGCTTGGGTGACTTCTTCTAGTTTTCGTCTAGCTCACAGATCCATTCTTCTGTATCGGTTACTATGCTTTTGAGTCCCTCCAGTGAATTTTTCATTTCCAGTGTTGTATTCTTCATTTCTGATTGTTTCTTTTTTATATTTGCCATTTCTTTGTTGATGTTCTCACTGAGTTCATCCATTCTTCTCCCAAGATCAGTGAGCATCCTTAACATACTTTCTTTGAACTCTCTGTCAGGTAGACTGTTCATTTCAGCTTCATTTAGTTCCTTTTCTGGGGTTTTGTCTTGTTCCCTTATTTGGAATGTATTCCTTCCCCGCCTCATCTTGCCTTTTTCCCTGTGCTTGTGTCTATGTATTAGGTAGGTCAGCTACATCGCTTGCTCTGGAGAGGCGACTTTATATAAGTGATGGCTTACGAGACCTTGCAGTGTGCTTCCCTCATTTCCAAATGTTCCAGGAGCAACCCCTATGTGGGCTACAAGTGTCCTTCTATTGTTCATCTTGTCATAGGTGCCCAGGGATCTGAGGTGTTGCTCTGGTCAGCTGTTGTAATTCTCAGCTGCTTGTAGATATTGTGGGCCCTTCAGTCTCTTTATTGGGTGTGGGGAGCCCCAGCACTGTTGGCTGCAAGGTATCGCATTCCTGTTGCAGTATTTCTATTAAGTGAGTAGGTCCCAGCATGGCATGATATTAGGCTCAGGGGCTTAAAATTGCTATAAGCCTCCAGCCTTCAAGTCTCGTGTCAGCTCTCTGAGGAGTGCAGCTGTGTAGGACTGGCTTCAGGCATGGAATCACCCAATTGTTTCAGGCTTTGGAAGGTGGGGCTGATCCCCTATGTGGTTGTTTGAGAACCACAAATATTCTGCAACTCCAAGCCCCACCTCTCACAGGTCCAAACACAGAGTCAACACAATCTTGCTCGGTTCATGCACCCCAACCTCCTGAAGTGGACCCAGTATCTCCAAGTTGGGAGACCCCACAACTTCACCAATGACTCACTCTCTCCACATGGTCCTTACACACACTCAGTCACACAGAATTGTACACATTCACCAGGCTGGCGATAACCCAGGCAGTTCATTTAGCAGGCCCACAAGATGCCCGAGGGCTTGTTTTTGGGTTGGGCCCGTCCCTAGGGCAGACAGCTTACACTGGCTGAGTTTGATTAAATCGGTGATTTAGTGGGTGTGGCAGACCCTGGTCTGGGAGGCTGCAGGGACACCACTAATGGTGTCTGCCAGCTTCTCTGTCAGCACGTCAAACTCAGGGCAAAACAGTGGCTGCCACCAGTGTTCCAGTCGCTGTAGAGGTCTCACCTCTCACCTAGATGGACTCAGAGCCTATCAGGTGAGTCTCTTATCACCAAAGGAATGTGCGCCTTCCTTTCTGGAGATTTTAGCCTATCTAAAATTGGTGAATTAGTGCATAGGCCATTTAAGGGCAGCATTTAATTTCCTTGCGAACCAGCTTTTCTGGGATTATGCCCCACGTTTGTTAGTAGCAAGCAAAGTTAGATATTATGCCACTCGTCTTGGTTGTGCTGGGTCCAAAAAATTCCTATAGTGAGAGCACTCCCCAGCTCAGGTCCTCCACTGTTCCAGGGAGGGCTGCCAACCTTTGGGTTGCTCCTGGGTGGCCGTGAAGTGCTGCAGCTTGTGAATGTGGTGTTTATTCTCTCCAGAAGGGAATTTCTGCCTCTTACACCTCAATTAGGATTGTTGCTTGTTGCAGGGGTTGGTCTTGTCCAGTTGTCAGTTCTGTCTCAGTGGTAATTTTACCAAGAGTTGTAGTAAATTGGCTGTGTATGTAAGAGGATGTGAGTTCAGAGTCTGCCTACACCACCACCTTAACTTCTGCCCCACAAAGCAGGTTTGAAAACAGGGCCAAATGGGGCATTGGGAGAGAATCTAAGTCACATCTCTTAGAGAAGTCACTTTCTTATCCTGGCATGCAAATAGATAGTAAGAATCATCTCTGTATCTGAGTGGCAAAAACTACAACAGCTGTGTTCAACTCTGTATACACATCCTTGGAAGTAACTTCACGACCAAACTCCCTTACTTGGGAATCATAAGTATTGGCCTCCCAAAGCAGAGTTGGAAACAGGACCATGAAGTGCTTTGTCAAGGGATCTCAACACATGTCTTAGAGAAGGCACTTTCTGAAACCTGAATCTAAGTAGATGATCAGGAACATGTTCGAATCTGAGTGGCAAGCATTACTACAGCTGAGTTAAACTATGTATAACACTTATTCCTTGTAGTAATTTCATAACCAAACTCACTTCCTTCCAGCTCCTAAGGATCGCCTTCCCAAAGCAGGTATGGAACAGGGCCTTGTACGTCCTTGTGAGAGAACCTCACTCACATGATTTCAAGTAGGAAATTTACAATCGCAGCTTGGATGTAGATGGTAAGAACCACCTTTGTATCTGAGTGATAATCACTGCTACAGATGAGTTAAACTACATAAAACTCTCATTCCTGGAGATAACTTCATGCCCAATCTCCCTTCCTTCAGTCTCCTAAGGATTGCCTACACAAAGCAGGTTTGGAAACTGCACCCTGTGGGGCCTTGAGAGACAATCTCACTCACATGCTTTAGAGAGGCTCTTTCTTATTGTGGCTTGTAAGTAGTTGGTAAGAAACATCTTAGTATATGAGTGACAATCACTACTACAGCTAAATTAAACATTATAACATCCATTGCTGTATGTAACTTCATGCCCAACCAATTTTCCATCAGGCTCCTAAGGATCAACTTCTCAGAGCATGTATGGAACAGGGCCTTGCAGTGCATTTAGACAGGAAACTTCTCAAGTGTCCCCGAGAGCACAGTTTCTTATAGTGATTTGTAAGTAGCTAGAAGGAAAGACCTTCGTATCTAATTGGCAATCACTACTACAGCTGAGTTAAACTATGTATAACACCCATTCCTGGAAAATCTTTGTGCCCAATCTCCCTCCCTTTCTGCTCCTAAGGATCACATTCCCAAAGCAGATTTTTCACTGGGCCATGTATTGTCTTGAGAGAGAATCTCACTAACAAATCATAGAGAATGCACTTCCTGATATTGGATTCTAAGTACATGGTTAGGAACATCTTTGTATCTGAGTGGAAAGCATTACTATAGCTGAGCTAAACTATATATAACACGCACTCCTGTAAATAGCTACATGCCCAATAACCCTTCCTTCCAGCTGCTATGGATCACCTTGCCTAAGCCTGGATGGAACACTGGCTTGTATGGTATTCAGGGAGGACCTCTTTCTAATGTGTTAGAGAACACACATTTTCAGCATGGGTAGTAAGTAGTTGGTAGATAAGAACATTGTATCTGAGTGTCAAGAACTAGTACAGCTGGATTAAACTATGAATAACACCCTTTCATGGAAGTAACATCATGTCCAATCCACCTTCCCTCAAGATCCTCAGGATGGCCTACACAAAGCAGATTTGGAGGCAGGACTATGTAGGGACTTCAGAGAGAATATCACTCACATGCCTTAGAGAAGGCACTTTCTTATCTGTGCTTGTTAGTAGATTTTAAGAAACATCTCTGTATCTGTGTGTCAATCGCTACTACACCTGTGTTAAACTATATATAAACCCCATCCCTGGAAGTAACTATTTGCCAAATATACCTTCCTTCCAGGTGCTATGTATGACCACGCCATTACATCTATAGAACAGGGACTTGTAGGTCCTTGAGCCAGGACATCTGTCAAATCCCTTGGAAATCACACTTTCTTATAGTGGGTTGTAAGTCGATGGTTAGAAACATCTATGTATCTGAGTGGCAATCAGTACTACAGCTGAGATAAACTATTTATGACACCCATTGCTACAAACAGCTTCAGGCTCAATCTTCCTGCTTTCCAGTTCCTATGAATCACCTAACCAAAGCAGGTTTGGAACCAGGGCCATGTAGGGCCTTGAGAAAGAATATCACTCACATGGCTTAGAGAAGCAACGTTATTATTCCAGCTTGTAAGTAGATGGTAAGTAGCATTTTGATATCTGAGTGGTAATCATTATTACCCCTGAGTTCAACTACATATAATACTCATTTCTGGAAGTAACTTCATGAACAATGTCCCTTGCTTCCAGTTCCTGAGTATCAGCTTCTCACAGTAGATTTGGCAACAGGAACATGTATTGCCTTGAGACATATCTCACTCAAAACCATAGAAAATGCACTTTCTGATACCAGATTCTAGCGAGATCCTCTGGACATGTTTGTATATGATTGGAAAACGTTAGCAGAGCTGAGATAAACTGTGTGTAAGACCAATTCCTGGAAACAACTTCATACCCAATTTCCCTTCCTTCCAGGTGCTATGGATTTCCTTCCCAAAGCAGATGTGTAACAGGGCTTTGTTGAGCCTTGAGACAGAATCTCACTGACTTGACTCAGAGATGTGGATATCTGAGTGGCACACATTACCAAAGCTGAGATAAACTTAGTATAACACGCTTTCCTGAAAATAACTTAGTTCCAATCTCCCTTCCTCCCAGCACCTTAGAATCACCTTCCCAATGCAGGTATGGATACAGGGCCATGTAGGCACGTGAGAAAAGATATCTCTCAAATGCTTTAGGAAACACACATTCGTGTTTCCTTGTGTTATAAGTTGATGGTAAGAAACATCTGTTTCATAGTGGCAATCTTAACTAGAGCTAATATTAACCATGTATAACACCCATACATGAAAGTAACTTCATGCTAATTCTCGCTTCCTAGAAGCTCCTGATTGCCTTCCCAAAGCATCTTTTGTCCTAGACCACATAGGGTCTTGGGAGAGGATCTCATGACATGCCTTAGAGAAGGCACTTTCTAAACCAGCTTGTAAGTAGATGGTAAGAAAGATCTTTCTATCTGAGTGGTAATCACTACTACTGCTGAGTTAAACGATGGATAACACCCATTCCTGAAATTAACTTCATGGCCAATATCAATTCCTTCCAGTTCCTGTGGATTGCCTTCAGAAAGCAGGTTTGGAAACAGGGCCACGTAGGACCCTACAAGAGAATCTGACTCACATTCCTTAGAGAAGGAATTTTCTTATCCTGGCTGTTAAGTACATTGTAAGAAACATCTTTGTATCTGAGTGGCAATCACTACCACAGTGGAATTAAACTATATGTAAACCCATTCGTAGAAGTAAGTTCATGCTGAATCTCACTTTCTTCCAGGTCCTAAGGATCACCTTCCCAAAGCTGGTGTGGAAGAGAGCCTTGTAGTGCCCCGAGACTGATTCTCACTGACTTGACTGAGAGGACACATATTCAGATGCCAGATACTAAGTAGATGGTTAGCCACAAGTCGGTATCTGATTGGAAATCATTACCATAATTGAGCTAAACTCAGTATAACACCCATACGTGGAAATAACTTTATGACCAATATCCCTTGCGTCCAAAACTTTTGGATCGCCTACCCAACGCAGAGTTGGAAAAGGGACATACATGCCCTTAAGAGAGAATCTCACGAACATGCCTTAGAGAAGACACTTTCTTCTTCTGGCTTGTAACTACATTTCGAGAAACATCTTTGTTTGTGAGTGGCAATCATTACTACAGCTGAAGTAAACTATGTATAACACCCATTTCTGGAAATAACTTCATGCCCAATATCCCTTCCTTCCATCTGCTATGGATCGACTTCCCAAAGCAGGAATGGAACATGGCCTTGTATGGCCTAGAGAGAGAATCTCACTCAGTTTTCTGAGAGAACGCACCATCTATCATGGATTTTAAGTAGGTGGTAAGGAACATGATTGTATATGAGTGGCAATCATTACTATAGCTGAGTAAAACTCAGGATAACATCGATTCCTGGAAATAAATTTTTGCCCCATCTCTCTTCCATCCAGCTCCTAATGATCGCATTTCCAAAACAGCTTCTGAAAAAGAGCCATGGAAGATCTTCACACAGGACCACACTTAAATTCCTTAGACAATATATTTTTCTCTCCCTGCTTGTAAGTAGACAGTAAGAAACAACTTTGTTTCTGAGTGGCAATCACTACTATGCTGGGCTAAACTTTGTAGAACTCCCAGTCCTGGAAATAACTTTATGTCCCATATCCCTTACGTGCAACTTCTAAGGAACACCTTCCCAAAGCAGGTTTGGAAACAACACCGTGTAGATACTTGGGATAGAATCTCACTAAATACATTAGAGAAGATACATTCTTCATGGGACTTGTAAGTAGATGCTTAGAAATACCTTCTTTTTCAGTGGCAATCATTAGTAAAATTGAGTTAAAGTAAGTATAAGACCAATTCCTGAGAACAACTTCATGCCTAAAATCCCTTTCTTCCAGCTCCTAAGGAACACCATGTACAAGCAGCTTTTCCACAGGGGCATGTCTGGGAAGACCTTAGTGTAAGACTGGGAATCCAGAGTAGAGCTGAGCCAAAGAAAGAATAGCTCCCATTTCTAAATAACTACATGCATCTTATCCCTTACCTCCAGCTAGTATGTATCACATAATACCTAAAGAAGTTTTGGCACAGATTCCCATTTTGGGCCTCCAGAAGGAATCACAGGTTCCCTTGAGATGGTACATTCTGATTCCAAGATCCAAGTCGCTGCATAACAACATGTTTGTATGGGCCAGGCCATCATACATAGAGCTGAGATAAACTGGGTATGACACAAATTCCTGGAAATAGCTTTGCACCTGATATCTCTCCCTTCCATCTCATAAGGATCACAAACTTAAACCAGTTTAGAAATTGATGCCATTTACGGCCTTTGAGAAGGATTCTCACAGGCCACTCAGAAGGCAGTGTTCTGATCTCGGCTTGTTGGGCCATCATGGGAGGAGTTTTGTATAAGACTGGGTATCTAGAGTAGAGCTGAGCCAAATATATCTATCGTCCATTTCTGGAAATAACTTCATGATCCATGTCCCTTCCTTGAAGCTAGTAAGGATCACAAGATACCTAACCAATTTTTGGCACAGATTCCCGATTTGGACCTTCAGAAGCTATCAAACGTTCCTTTGAGAAGGCACTTTCTGATTCCAAGTTCAAAGTAACTGTCTAGCAACAAGTTTGTATAGGACTGGGAGTCATATCTAGATCTGAGTTAAACTGGGTATGACACCCAATCCTGTAAATAACTTTATGCCTGATCTCTTTCTCTACCATCTCATAAGGATCACGTAACAAAACCAGGTTTAAAACATGATGCCATTTACGGCCTTTGAGAAGTATACCCAAGTTCTTTTCAGAAGGCAGTGTTCTGACCCCGGCTTCTCAGGGCTTGTCTGGGAAAGGGTTTGTATAGGACTGGGAATCCAGAGTAGAACAGAGCCAAACCTTGTATAGCTCTCATTTCTGGCAATAACTTCAAGTCCCATGTTCCTTCCTTCCAGCTACTTAGGATCACATAATAGCTAAACAAGTTGTGGCACAGATTCCAGTTTTGGGCCTTCAGAAGGAATCACACGTTCCTTTGAGAAGGAGCATTCTGATTCCAAGTTCCAATTTGCTGTCTACTAACAAGTTTGTATAGGAATGGCATTCATACATATAGCTGAGATAAACTGTGTATGACAACCATTCCTGGAAATAACATTGTGTCTGATCACTCTCCCTCCCATCTCGTAAGGATCACACACCTAAACCAGTTTTAGAATATGCTGCCATTTAAGGCCCTTGAGAAGGAATCTCTGATGCCTTTCAGGAGGCTGTGTTCTGACCACGGTTTCTCAGGGGATGTCTAGGTAGAGGTTAGAATAGCACAGGAAATCCACTGTAGAGCTGAACAAAACCATGTCTAGCTCCCATTTCTGGAAATAACTTCATTCACCATATCCTAACTTTCAAGCTAGTAAGAATCATATAATACATAACAAGTATTGGCACAGATTCCCTTTTTGTGCCTTCAGAAGGAATCACAGGTTCCTTTGAAAAGGCAATCCCTGTGGGGCTGTTGAGAAAGAATCTGTTATACCATTCAGAAGGCAGTGTTCTGATCACGGCGTGTCAGGTCGTGTCTGGGTAGAGGTTTGCATAGGACTGGGAATATAGTGGTAAGATGAGCCAACCCATGTCTAGCTCCCAATTCTTGAAATAAATTCATGCCCCATACACTTTCCTTCGAGGCAGTAAGGATCACATAATACCTAAAATCATTTGACACAGCTTCCAGTTTTGAGCCTTCAGAATGAATCACACTGTCCTTTCAGAAGCCACTTTTTGATTTCAAGTTGAAAGTACCTGTCTATCCACAAGTTTGCATGGTACTGGCCATCATCCCTAGAGCTGAGCTAAACTGGGTATGACACCCATTCCTGGAAATAACTTTGTACATGATCACTCTCCCTTCCATCTCATAAGGATCACACACTTAACCCAAGTATAGAACATGACGCCAATTAGGGTTCTTGAGAAGGAAACTCACATGCCTTTCAGAAGGCAGTGTTCTGATCCTGGCATGACAGGGCAGGTCTGGGAACACGTTTGTAAAGGAACAGGCACCCGGACTAGAACTGACACAAAGCATGTATAGCACACGTCCTGTAATTAAGATCATGCCCCATCTCCCTTCTTTCCAGCTACTAAGGATCACAAAATACAGAAAGAACATTTTGGAAAAATTCCCATTTTGGTATTTCAGAATGTATCGCCCATTCATTTGAGATGGCACTTTCTGAAATCCATATCCAATTAAGTGTCCAGCATCAAGTTAGTATACGACTGGCAATCATACCTAGAACTGAGCTAAATAGGGTATTAAACCCATTCCTGGAAAGAATATTGTGCCTGATCTCTCTCCCTTCTCTGATAAGTATCACACACCTGAACCAGGTTTAGAACCAGATGCCATTTGAGCCCATGAGAAGGAATATCACATGCCATTCAGACTGTAGTGTTCTGATCCAGACTTCTCTGGGCAGGTCTGGGAACACGTTTGTATAGGACTGGGAATCCAGAGTAGAGCTGAGCCAAAACATGTCTAGCACACATTCCTGGAAAAAACTTCAACCCATCTCCCTTCCTTCAAGCTAGTAAGGATCACATAATACCTAAACAAATTTTGGGAAATATTACCGTTTTGGGCATTCAGAAGGAATCGCACGTTCTTTTGAGAAGGCACTTTCTGATTCCCATTTGCAAGTCGCTCTCTAGCAACAACTGTGTATATGAATGATAATCATATCTATAGCTGAGACGTACTGGGTATTACACCTATTCCTGGAAATAACTTTATGCCTGTTCTTTCTCCCTACCATCTCAGAAGGATCACAAACTTAAACAGGTTTAGAACATGATGCCATTTATGGCCCTTGAAAATGAAAATCACATGCCTTTCAGAAGGCAGTGTTCTGATACAGGCTTGCCAAGGCGGATCTGGGAATAGTTTTGTATAGGACTGTGAGTCCAGAGTAGAGCTTAGCCAAACCATGTCTTGAATCCATTCCTGGAAATAACTTCATGCCCCATCTCCCTTTTTTCCATCCAATAAGCATCTCATAACACCTAAACACATTTTGGGACAGATTCCCGTTTGGGGCCATCAGAATAAATCGTCCATTCCTTTGAGAAGGCCTTATCTGATTACAAATTCCAAGTCGCTGTCTAGCAACACGTTTGTATAGGACAGGCAATCATACCTAGACTTGAGCTAAATTCCGTATGAAACCCATTCCTGGAAATAGCTTTGTGCCTCCTCTCTCTTCCTTCCACCTCGTAAAGATCACACACCTAAGAAAAGTTTAGAAAATGATGCTATTTAGGGCACTTGAGAAGGAATCTCACATGTCTTGCAGAAGCCAGTGTTCTGACCCCAGCTTGTCACGGCTTGTCTTGGACAGGCTTCTATAGAACTGGGAATCTATAGTAGAGCTGAGCCAAACCATGTCTAGCAACGATTCCTTGAAATATCTTCATTCCCCATCTTCTTCCTTCTAGGTAGTAAGGATCACAAAATACTTAAACAAATTTTGGGAGATATTCCCGAGATGGTCTTCAGAGACAATCATTAATTCCTTTTAGAAGTCACTGTCTGATTAGAATTTCCTAGTCGCTGTATAGCAACAAGTGTGTATAAGACTTGCACTCATACATAGAGCTGAAGTAACATGGGTAAGACTCACATTCCTGGAAATAACGTTGTAGCTGATATCTCTCCCTTCCATCTCATAAGGATCACACACCTAAACCTGGTTTTGAACCAGATGCCATTTATGGACCTTGAGAAGGAATATCACATGCCTTTCAGACAGCTGTGTTCTGATCCAGGCTTGTCAGGGCAAGTCTGGGAACAAGTTTGTATGGACTGGGAATCCAGAGAAGAGCTGAGGCAAACCACATGCAAGAACGATTGTTGAAAATAACTTCATGTCCCATCACACTTCTTTCAATCTGGGAAGGATCACAGAATACCTAAACAACATTTGGGACAGATTCCTCCCGATTCAGAAGGAATCGCATGTTCCTTTGAGAAGGCACTTTCCGATTCCCAGTTACAAGTTGCTGTCAAGCAACATGTTTGTGTAAGACAGGCAAACATACATAGAGCCAAGCTAAAGTGGGTATGACACCCATGCTGGAAATGACTTTGTGCATGATCTCTCTCCCTTCCATCTGCTAAGGATCACATACATAAACCATGCTTTGAAAATGATGACATTTAAGGTCCATGAGAAGGAATCTCACATGCCTTTCAGAAGGCAGTGTTCTGATCCTGGCTTGAAAGGGCAGGTATGGGAACAGGTTTGTATAGGATTGGGAATCCATAGTAGAGCTCAGCCAAACAATGTCTAGCACACATTCCTGGAAATAACTTCAGGTCACAACTCCCTTCCTTCCAGCTAGTAAGCATCCCATAATACTTAAAAAAGTCTTTGACGAGATTCCCCTTAAGAAGGTATCATACCTTCCTCTGTGAAGACACTTTCTGATCCCACCTTCGAAGTCGCTGTATAGCAACAAGTTTGTATAGGACTGGCAATCACCCCTGGAAAAGAGCTAAACTTGGTATGACAGCCATTCCTGGAAATAACATTCTGTCTGATCTCTCTCCCTTCCTTATCGTCAGGATCACACACCTACTCTAGGTTTAGAACATGATGCCATTTAGGGCCCTTGAGAAATAATCTCACTTGCATTTCAGAAGGCAATGTTGTGATCCTCGCTTACCAGGGCAGGTCTGGGAGCAGGTTTGAATAAGACTTGGAAATCAGATTAGAGCTGAGCTAAACGATGTCTAGCACTGATTCCTGGAAATAACTTCATGCCCAATCTCCCTTCTTTCCAGAAAGTTAGAATCACATAATACCTAAACAAATTTTGGGACAGATTAGCGTTGTGAGCCTTCAGAAGGAATCACATACCTCCTTCTGAAGGACATGTGAGATTCCTTCTCAAAGGACCTAAATGTCATCAAGATCTATACCAGGTTTTGGAGTGTGATCTTTACAAGATGGAAGGGAGAATAATCAGGCAGAAATCTGTTTCCATGAATGGGGGTCATGCTTAGTTTAGCACATCTCTTGGTATGATTGCCAAGACTATACAAACTACTTGTTGGACAGTGACTTGGAACTTGGAATCAGAAAATGCCTTCTGAAAGGAAGGGCAATTACTTCTGAAGGCCCAAAATGGTAACTGTCCCAAAATTTGGTTATGTATTATGTGATCACTACAAACTGGATGGAAGGGAGATGGGGCATGAAGTTATTTCCAGGAATGGGTGTCATACCCAGTTTTCCTAAGGTCTAAGTATGTTTGCCAGTCTTATAAAAACTTGATCTGTTCCCGACCTGCCCTGACCATAAGGGATCAACACAGTGCCTTCTGAAAGACATGTGAGGTTACCTCTCAGGGAACCTACATGACATCATTTTCTAAACGTGGTTTAGATGTGTCATCCTTATGAGATGGAATGGAGAGAGATCAGGAAAAAATTATTTCCAGGAATGGGTGTCATACCCAATTTAGCTTATATCTAGGCATGATTGACAGTCTTATACAAATTTTTTGTCAGACAGCAACTTGCAACTCGGAATCAGAAAGACCCTTCTCAAACGTAGCTGCAATTCCTTTTGAAATCCCAAAACGGGAAACTGTCACAAATGTTGTTTTTGGTATTATGGAATCCTTAATAGCTGGAAGTAAGGAAAATGGGGCATGAAGTTATTTCCAGGAATGGATGATAGACATGTTTTGGATCAGCACTACTCTGGATTCCAAGTCCTATACAAACCTGTTCCGAGACCTGCCCTGAAGCGGGGATCAGAACACTGCCTTCTGAAAGGCATGTGAGATTCCTTCTCAAGGGCCACAAATGGCATGATATTCTAAACCTGCTTTAGGTGTGTCATTCCTCTGAGATGGAAGGGAGACTGATCAGGCAAAAAGTTATTTACAGGAATAGTTGTCATACCACGTCTAGCTCAGGTCAAGTTTTGATTTTTAGCCCTACACAAAGTTAAACTGTTCCCATACCTTCCCTTGCAAACTGGAATCAGAACACTGCCTTTTGAAAGTCTTTTGAGATTCCTTCTCCAGGGCCCTAAATAGCATGATGTTCTAAACTTGGTTTAGGAGTGTGATCCTTATGAGATGGAAAGGAGAGAGATCATGCACATAGTTAATTCCAGAAATGTGTGTTATATCCAGTTTAGCTCAGGTCTCGTGTGATTGCTAGTCCTATACAAACTTGACCTGTTCCCAGAGCTGCCCTGTCAATCCTGGATGAGAACTCCTTCTGAAAGTCATGTGCGGTTACTTCTCAATGGCCTTATATGGCATCATGTTCTTAACTTGGTTTAGGTGTGAAATACTTATGAGATGAAAGGGAAAGAGATCAGTCACCAGGTTATTTCCAGGAATGTGGGTCATACCCAGTTTAGCTCAACTCTATATATGATTGACAGTCCTATTCAAACTTGTTGCTAGACTGCAATTTGGAACTTGGAATCAGAAAGTGGCTTCCCAAAAGGAACGTGTGATTCCTTCTGAAGGCCAAGAATGCGAATCTGTGGGAAAACTTGTTTAGGTATAATATGATCCTTACTAGCTGGAAGGAAGGGAGATGAGGCATGAAGATATTTTCAGAGATGTGTGCTGGACATGATTTGCCACAGCTATGCTCTGGATTCCCAGGCCTATACAAACCTCTTCCCAGACATACGCTGACAAGCAGGAATCAGAAGACTGCTTTCTGAAAGGCATGTGAGAATCCTTCTCAAGGGACATAAATCACATCACGTTCTAAACCTGGTTTAGCTGTGTTATCTTTGAGAGATGGATGGAAGATCGATCAGTCAAAGAGTTGTTTCTAAGAATGGATGTCTTTCCCAGTTCAGCTCAGCTCTAGGTATGGTTGCCAGTCCTATACAAACTTGTAGCTAGACAGTGAATTGGAACTTGGAATCATAAAGTGCCTTCTCAAAGGAATGAGTGAGTCCTTCTGAAGTCCCAAAACAGGAATCTGTGCCAAAACGTGTTTAGGTATTATATGATCCTTACTAGTTGGTAGTATGGGATATGGGGCATGAAGTTATTTCCAGGAATAGGTGCTAAGCATATTTGGCTCAGCTCTACTTTGGATTGCCACTCCTATACAAACCTCATCCCAGATCATCCCTGACAAGCCAGGATCAGAACCTTTCCTTCTGAAAGTCATGGGAGAATCCTTCTCAATATTCCTAAATGTCATCAGGTTCTAAACTGCGTTTAGGTGTGTGATCCATATGATTTGGAAGGGTTTGAGATTAGGCACAAAGTTATTTCCCAGAATAGGTGTCATACCAAGCTGGCTCAGCTTTATTGATGATTGCCAGTCTTAACTAACTTGTTGCTAGACAGTGACTTGGAACATGGAATCAGAAAGTGCCTTCTCAAAGGAACTTGGGATTCCTTCTGAATGCTCTAAACAGGAATCTGTGCCAAATTTTGTTTAGGTATTTTGTGATCCCTATTACCTGGAAGGAAGAGATATGGGGCACGAAGTTATTTCCAGGAATCTGTGCTGGTATGTTTTGGCTCAGCTCTACACTGGATTCCCAGTCCTATACAATCCTGTTCCCAGACATGCCATGAGAAGCCTGGATCATAACACTGCCTTCTGAGCAGGATCAGATATTCCTTCTCCATGGTCCTAAACGGCAAGATGTTCCAAACCTGCTTTAGGTGTGTGATCATTACAAGAACTAAGGGAGAGATATCAGGCACAGATTTATTTCAAAGAATGGGTGTCATA
>JAQQSS010000214.1:0-20485 GCA_028646465.1 Rhinoceros unicornis
GAGGAAAAAGTAGGACCAGCATAAGCACATTCTCTAGGAGGTCTTGAAAGACTCCTACGTCTATATTGGTAAAACTGTCTCTAGACAGCCGTTTTCCTAATTTGTAATTATTTGCCCATGTTCTTTTCTTTCTCTCTTTTTCTGCCTCTACAGTTTGCCTATTATTTCTTTCTCCTCCTTAACTATGAGTGATTTTTTTATTTTTTTGGCAGAAGTGATCATACTATTGAGTGGAAAACATTTTTAAATGTCTGTATTTTGGAGCATTAAATTTAAAAAGAACTACTTACACATTTTTTACATGTATAAATAACCATTTTTTGAAATTCAGATCACATTATAGACATAGGGGTTTGCCTTTTTCACTTAAAATATATTGTGGGAAAAATGTAACGTGAAAAATGTTCCCACATTCTCACATATTCTTCCATAACTGATTTTTCTGATTTTTAAATTTACATATACCTAAACTTCATTTTTTTTTTGGTGTGCAAATCTACGAGTTTTAACACATGCATAGATTAATGTACAACCATTGTAATCAGGAGAGAGAACAGTTTTCTCACCCCTAAAATTTTCCTCATGCCCTCCCTTTGTGTTAGCTCCTCCTCCATGCTCAACATCTGGAAGCCACTGACCTGTTCTCTGTTGATAGACTTTTGCCTTTTCCAAATGTTAAATAAATGGAATCATAAAGTATGTAATCTTTTGAGACTGATTTCTTTCACTCAGCATAATGTACCTGAAATTCATCCATATTGCTGTGTATATCGACAATGTGTTCCTTTCAGTTGCCAAATGGTATTCCATTGTATGGATGTACCACAATTTGTTTATCCATTGAACTGTTGAAGGAAATTTGGGCTGTTTCCAGCACTTAACAATTATAAGAAGCTAATATCAAGATTTGTGTACAGGTTTTTGTGTAAGCATAAGTATTCATTTCTCTCTGGTGAATACTTAAGTGTGGGCTAGCTGGATTACAACAGATTTTTAAAGTCTAAGCAGTATTTCGTTAATGGATGTACCATGGTTTATCGAAGAAATTCTCTCTTTGGGAACAATTGAGCTGTTTCTAGTTTTTCACTTTTATAAATAAGACTGTAATGAACATCTATGTAGATAAGTATTTGCGTGTTTCTGTTAATTTTCTTTAGTAAAAGTTTTAGAAATATATTTACTTGATTAAAGGCTATAAACATTTTAAAGGCATTTTATGTAAATTACACTCTTGCCAGTAGGAGTGTTTCTTTCCTGATCCAGATGGAAGATAAAAATCCAATTCCTGCAGGTCATTGGCATTTAGTTGCTATAATTCTCAAGACACGTCAGGTATACTGCCTAATACACTGGATTATTATTTTTTCTTTTTTTGTGTGGCAAAAAATCACATGACTTGAGACCTACTTCACAAATTTTTAAGTGTGGAGTATAGTATTGTTAATTATAAGCGCTATTGGCAAGGATGTGAAGAAACTGGTACACTTGGGCACTGTTGGTGGGAATGTAAAATTGTGCAGATACTATGGAAAATAGTACGGAGGTTCTTCAAAAGATTAAAAATAGAACTACCATATGAGCCGGCAATCCTACTTCTGGGTATTTACATAAAAGAATTGAGATCAGGATCTTTAAGAGATATTTGCACTCCCCTGTTTATGACAGTAGTATTCACTGTTGCCAAGACGCGGAAGCAACCTAAATGTCCATCAGTTGATGAATGGATAAAGAAAATGTGCTATATACATACAATGGAATATCCTTCAGCCTTAAAAAAGAAGGAAATTTTATATGAAACAACATGGATGAATCTTAAGGACATTATGCTAAGTGAAATAAGCCAGTCACAAAAAGACAAACAGTGCATGATTCCACTTACATGAGGTATCTAACATAGTCAAATCCATAGGATCAGAAAATAGAATAGTCGTTGCCAGAAGGGGAAGGAGAAAATGGGGAGTTGCTGTTCAGTGGTTATCAAGTTTCAGTAATGTCTGATAAAAACGTTGTAGAGATCTGTTGCAGTATTTATTAATATTTTTTAAAAAATTTTATTCTTGCCTGAATAAGTCTTCTTTCTTGTCTCAACTCCTAATGGGTTGAGAAAGTAAGCTGCATAAATTTTTTCAATTAGTGGGCCTGTGTATATTACCATGGATGTCTTAAAGAGCTATGGATTAATTAGAAACAGTTATCCATGCAAGAAAGTAACAGTTTTGGTTATCTTTCTGACAATGTAAATATCAAGCTATGATGAGTTTGTATCATCAGATAAAAAAACAAAACCCTAAATGTAGTCTTGCCAAAGACCATTTCCTAATACCGTAAATGTTATGCTAAAAAATAAGCAAATCGTCTGTGTTAGGAAGCAATGTGAGACAGGCACTAGATTAAATTCCTGAGTTGGGTTTTTACTTGTTTTTCTTTCTCAAACACCACAGTTACTGCACAGCTAAGTGGCCACAGGGTTGTTGTACTTCCAAGGTTAAGTTTTGTCCATACGGAAGTCATAATCTTGGAGAGAAACATGCAACAGAACTGATATGAACAGAAACACTCCCAAGGCAATGTTTTGGGAACTACCCCATCTATTGGAAGTTTTCACTTAAAGTTTTTTATTTCCGTAAATGAAAATGCATACATAAGAACTGCAATAGCTATTTGCATTGAATTAAAATTTATTCCTAAGTATTTGACCAGTTTAAAACCATCTTTCTTCCTTTCCTTTCTTTCCTTCTTCTCTCTCCCTCTCTTTCTCCCGTTCCTTCTTTACTTTCTTTCCTCCCTCACTTTTCCCTTCCTTCTACATTTTCTGTCTTTACTCTTCCTTCTTTCTATTCTTTCATCCTCCCTTTGCTCAGAGGCAGTGTGACAAATTGGATCAAAATGTGGATTTGGGGAGAGAAAGAGGTGCAGTTATATCCAGACTCTCGCCACTTTCTAGCTGTGAAAGCTTTCATAATGTATTTACCCAACTCAAGCCTCAATTTCAACATCTGAAAAGTAGAGTTAACAATGCCTGCATCATGAAATTATTGATAGGATTAGTTAAGATAATTGTTAGAAAGCAGGTAATGTATATCAAACACAAAAAATATAAGCCACTGCTCATAAAATATTATTTCTTCGTTGCTTTTTCTGTTAATCTCTTCTTTCTCTCTGCTTTCTGCCGTTAATATAGTATGCAAGACACGTGCTAGGTTCTGTCACATGGTAAGGAAAGTAAGCATATGTCTTTACTCAAGTAGCTCATAATCTAGACAGGGATATAAAACAACAAAGGGCAGCCCTGGCAAAAGAAAAAAAAAAAAAGAAAAAAGGAAACGGGCTGCTGTTAAAATAGCTACAGATAAGGAACTGTTGGAGACAAGGTACTCTAGACACCGATAAGGAAATCAAGACGGACTGTTGCTGTGCCTTCTCTCTCTCTAAGCAGCGGTAACAACAATGGTTACTCAATACTAGACAAATGCCATATCTCGGCAGTGTTTCTCATGGATAGACTGGTCCAAGCACTTGCTTAGAATTGCTTTAGTTTCCTGATATTTTCTGCACAACTCATCTTCCTCAAGATAAAATGTTTTAGTTACTTGATATTTTTTTGTTTGGATTCTGGATAAACGTTGACTATGTGTGAATCCAATAACACCACAGCCTTTCTTTACATGACTGCCTGAAATCGTCCATGGGAAGTGGGTCATCTGTTAAGACACTGCCTCCCATTACACCGTTTTATTCAAGCTCTGCTTATTGAAATGGCTTTCCTTTTGCAATAGCATTTGGTTCCTATTATCAATGTACCTTTGCCTCTCATCTTTGCCTCAAATAGAAGCTCATTCTTTTTGACTCACAACACCCTTGAGTTAATATACATGTCTTTTCTGCCAGGCCCCAGTATACCTGTTAGCTTGTCTTTATGTTATTGCCATCTGCTAGGAAATTAGGTCAAACTACTTATGAAGGAACCAGCATTTGCCAACAGGGCTCGAAGAATCCGAAATGAATACTTGATATTTAGTTCATCTAGCTCCAGATTACATATGTGGCAAGTGGTAGAGCTAACATCCAGGCTCAGACAACCTACCTTGAGACTGCTCATGCTTTACTACAGAATACTGACTTTCTGTAAATAGTGATTATTATGGTCAAGTGGATGAACTCAGAGGGATGTTTACATTTTAGTAGTTTGCATTTACTTTAAAAACTGTAGATTATATAATTTTATAGACAATTTATATGATCAATATCTTAATCTCTTTTCTTATAGGGTGCTTCAATTCCTTCCCTTAGGAGCAATTTATAGGACTGTTATTCTTTTTTTTATTTATTTTATTTTTTTCCCCCAAAGCCCCAGTAGATAGTTGTATGTCATAGCTGCACATCCTTCTAGTTGCTGTATGTGGGACGCGGCCTCAGCATGGCCGGAGAAGCGGTGTGTTGGTGTGCGCCCGGGGTCCGAACCTGGGCCACCAGCAGCAGAGTGTGCACACCCAACCGCTAAGCCACAGGGCTGGCCCAGGACTGTTATTCTTAAATGTTTCAGTACCACTGATAACACAATTTAATCCAAAATGAAAATTAGGAGGATTTTCTTCTCTAAAAAGGACATCATCACTGGTGCAAACTGCAAAAACAACCTTTTTTTCCCCCATCTCTATCCTTAAAGACATTGAAAGCTTGGATAAACAATCATTGATATTGGCCCCTTTAGTCCAGGGGCCATTCCCTGGCAAGCATGACTGAGAGCTCTTTATTATTGATTTCATAGGGGCAAAACACCTCCTAAAAGTTAATATTATTATTAAACCATTTCAGCATTTTTTTCAAAAAGTTGTAATAGTGACTTGTGGAAATAGAAAGAAATTTTTAAAAATATCTTTTGGGTGATGTGTGTGCACTGTGGGGAAGGAGAAGAAGTGAGGGTATACTTTATGCCACCAAAGGAATATTAAGAATATATATATATATATATATATATATATATATATATAAGAACTGTAATTGACATGGGTTCCTTGGAAATTCATTTCAGGCAGTATTTGCTTTCTGAAAAGCCCATTTACAAAATGCTAATGCTACAAAAGCATTAGCCCAGAATCTCTTTACATAGATTCCTTGTATATTCAAAATAAAGTCTGACTTCCATCTGAATTTTCAGAGCAAGAGTTTATAATGGAGTAAATCTCCAGTTAACATAGTTTCTACCACTTATTTGGAAAAGAATACTCAAGACAAGGCTGCTTACTGATCCACAGCAAATGGACCTTGGCAGTGCTATCACAGAATTTCATCAGTGTCAGGCTCATTACACAAAAACACAAGGTGTAATGGTTAGAAGAAAAATATGGCCTAATCCTCAAAGACTTAAATAAGAGGGGTGGGCCCATGGATCACGAGAGAAACACCCCTCAGCCCTTTCAACTGTCTTCATCTGTGCTGACCCGATAAGGAGGCTCCCTGATGGGTCAGCTCTAAGGCTTCTGATCTAGTCAGAAATGAAAATTAAAAAAAAAAAATCACATCAGCTTAATTCACAGAAAAGAGCCAGGTTACACTGAGAGCAAAATTCACTGATGTCATAAATAGAAACTGATAAGTTCAAAAGTCCTTAGTGTCCTCAAATTTGAATCTAGGGAGAATACCTTGCTTTAATGTTGGTAATTTTCAAGCTTTTTATCTAGTAGCTTATGAGAGGAGCTTGCTCCCGGATTCTAGATAATCCTGTCCCCTACAATGCCCTTGGAAATGTATGTGGGTTGATTCCAGAATTACATCTGAGATGAAGATGGGTAGAGGACACTTTGGAAATCACCTCCCTGCTACTGTATTCCTAGACAGAGTACCTGGAAGAGGTTTTCTCCCATGAATGTGATTGACTAACATACTTGAATATGTGGAATATGAATGTGAATGTGGATTGACTAACATACTTGAATATGTGGTTGAGATGTGTTATTTCTTTTTCTAATTTTGAGTATCACTGCAGATATTCAGTTTTCCCTTGAGACTACCACTAGATTATCATTTAAATTACCCACTGAATCACACACAGGAAGGCAATAACTAATGTTATTTTTAACTATTTAGCATAATTCCTTATATCATTTTCAATTCACTTGAATGGGGAAACGTTAAAATTGTAACAAAAATAGCTTTAGAAGGAAGCAAATCTTATTCAAAAAAATGTATAGGAAAAACTTCTGACTTTCATCTGGCCTTAACATAGTAGATATTTCCAATCAAAATAATTTTTCCCATTTGCAGGGATTAATCACTACCTTTAGATAGCAGCCATTATGTCTCGTGTACCAAGAGAGTCACACAGTAGCATAAGATGCAAAAGCTTGTAATGTCACTGTTGGAAAAACTACATAAACACTCAAAGAGATAAATAGTCATAGAGACCAAAATCTAGGCCATGGATAGTAAATGTCAAATAAATCTTATTACCTCATCAGATGGAAGGCAGATCAACCTTCTCATTTGATATGATATGATTAGGAAAGCCTTCTCAGAATTAGTGAGATTGGCTTTGGCCCTTAAAGAAAAGGGTCTGATAAGAAGAGATAGGGAAAAATGGGTGCCTCCAAATAGACAGCATATCTTGACAATGGATGTTGTTTAGGTCAGGGTAAACAACACTGTAACAGAAAAGCTAGACATTTCAATGACAGTACAATAAAGCTTTATTTGTCACTCATATCAAGTCTGAGGAAGGTCACGCTACCTTCCTTCATACTGTAGCTATGCTATCAGGAGTGGATAATTCACAGGTCATCGGGCAGAAGTAATCACATGGCCTTGCATGACTGCAGTGAAGCCTGAGATAAGTCAAAGGTGCACTTGGATAGCTGATGACCATTAATTTTCTGTAAACTAGATGGGCTTTCATAAGGAGAAAAAGAAGAAAACTTGAAAAAGGAATATGACTGTCAGATTGTAGAGGGCTTTGAAGGTCAGGCTGAGAATTCATTTTATCTCATAGGTAACTGTTAGGTATTGCAGACACTGGCCTGAAATATGATCATCCAAAAGATACAACAAAGAAGGAAATTGTAAATGGGAATAAAATATACCAGCCATTAAAGTTAGGAATAAACACGATATAGATGACTACTCATTTATTGCTTCTTCAGAACTGAATTTGTACATGTAGTTGAGGCCCTCTTGTCCCTCACTCTGCCGCCAACACTTGTTTATATTTGACATTCAAAACGTATGAATTGAGCAGCAAATATGTGCAAGGTGCTGTTCTAGGTTCTCAGGATGGTCTAGTGAACAAAATAGGAAGAGTTTCGGCCGTCATGGTGATTACATTCTGCCAGGGAGAATTATTTCCACTTAACTCATCCTAAACTTTGAAGGGGCCCAAGAAATCACCGCCCTCAACGTGTTCCTTCTTTTAAGAGCAACTTAACAAAATGCCCCAAACACTTCAAACCACCTGCCCCAGAGGCAGTGCATCTCTTACCTCACACATCAGTTCTCAGGTGCTTTAACAAGTACCTCACCATAACACAAAGATCATTGAGCTGGTGGAGAAAGGGAGTCTCCTGACCCTAAAACACTGAGCGGATGGAATTTGATGTTCCTAACCTACACATCCATGAGGGCCTAGCCAGAGCTGTATCTTCTAAATGGACACTATGAATTCACAATCTCTCAACCCCATTTCTCTACTCCATATCCTCAATATTCAATAACCTTTAAATCCCCGGACATTAATATCAATGAAGCAGTCTGTTCCCTAGACAACTTAAACAATCTCCATGTACTCCTTAGGCACTTGCATTGCCTCTACTATATAGTTCTTAATTTATTGTTGTTTTTTTTTAGTGTTATAATTAGTTGTGTTTCTTTTCTTCCATACAAGTATTTTGAGAAGAGTTATCACTTTTGTGTCTTCTATGTTACTTACCAAAGTACCTTATAAATTAAGTATTGAAAAAATGTCCACTGAATTTTATTTTATGATGCCAGGAAAATAGCCAGTTTACAAAGACACAAAGTCTTTTAGCAACAAATATATAAGTGATCTCAGAGGTTGTTAGGAAATTATCAAGTGCCTCCTAGAACAATCTCAGCCCAAAAATGGACTTCTGGTCCTGTTTTCCTGAGGGCCTCCTTTCTGCACACAATTAGCCCTAAACCTCTGTGGTGCAGCAGTTATTGATCGCCTATTAAACCCCTGTGGAGAAAATAATTGAAATGGAAGAAAAGGACTCTCAATGGCAAATGAGATGAGACCTTGAGGACCTGAGGTCTCTTTGGAAGCAGCTGAGGCAAGACGGGGATCACACAGGGGGTCACAGTGTCCCCAGCTAATGTGAGAAGAGAGCCACACACCCAAATAAAGAAGAAAACCTGACTAGAAACTTGACAGTGACGATCGGAAATGACTACAGACTCCCAGTTGGAAACATGAGGCCTGGGAGGATAAAGTGAGCACAAGGAAGTCCATGATGCAGAATTTTTGTTAAATAAGAGCCTGCTTAATTTAATTTAATAATGCTGTGAAAATCTGCACTTTACAAAGACAGTAAGTCTTCTCCCACCAAACGTATAAGTGATCTCAGAGGATATAAGCATGGTTCTCAATCAAAGAGGGAAGATCACAATTCCTTCTAAATTCCAATGGCAGATCTCTACTGCTACTGCAGAGTTACCTGAATCTCTTGAGAGGAAAGTCCTGTAGATGTTTTTAAAAATATGAAAAACTTCTGTTATTTATAAACAGGAAAACAATCACCTTCCAACACACATACCTTCCCCCTTACACACACCTCTCTACACTTAAAAACTCTACAGTAGCACACTGGGGCCGGCCCAGTGGCACAGTGGTTAAGTGCGCGCACTCCATTTCAGTGGCCCCAGGGTCTGCAGGTTCGGATCCGGGCATGAACCGATGTACCGCTTGTCAAGCCATGCTGTGGCGGTGTCCCATATAAAGTAGAAGAAGATGGGCACGCATGTTAGCCCAGGGCCAGTCTTCCTCAGCAAAAAGAGGAGGATTGGCATCGGATGTTAGCTCAGGGCTAGTCTTCCCCACAAAAAACAAAAAATAAACAAACAAACAAAAAAGAGCACACTAAGAATAAAGTGAAAGGAGGTAATGTATCAGAATGATTCTAGATTCTAGATTCCCGTCCCATTTCTACCCCATGGAGCTGTATGACATGGGGAAAGTTACTTAAACTTCCTGAGACTGATTTTTTGTATCTGTAAAATGATGGTAACAATAGTGTCTATTATTATGAGGATTAAATGAAAAAAAATCACTTTAAAATGCATAACACAGTCCTCAGCATATGACAATCCCTAATAAGTGCTAGCAATCAGTAGAAAGAAGAGTAATAAATATAAATAAAATTCCTATAGCAGGATAGGGATTTGACAAAGGAAGGTCAATAGTAGAGGTAAGGAAATCTAGTACAGAACGGGCATTTTAAAGGTGTCAGGAGTCTCTTCATAACATATAGTCAGACCATTCAGGAAGCCATCTGAGAGCAGAGACTTTCTATTTTTCATCACTGTATCCAATACTCTTAGCAAAGTACTTAGGAAATACCTGTTAAAAATAAAATATGGGACCTATAACAGCCAACATGATATTGAAGGAAAACAAAGTCAGAGGGCTGACACTATCCAACTTCACGACTTACTATAAAGCTACAGTAACCAAGGCAGTATAGTGCTGGCAAAAGAAGAGGCAAATAGATCAATGGAAAAGAACAGAGAGCCCAGAAAAAGAACCACACAAATATAGTCAACTGATCTTTGACGAAAGAGCAAAGGTAATTCAACAGAGAAAAGACACTTGAACAAATTGTGCTGGAACAACTGTACATACACATGCAAAAAAACCAATCTAGATACAGATACTACAACTTCGAAAAAAAACTAACTCAAAATGGATCATAGACTTAAATGTAAAACGCAAAACTATAAAGCTTCTAGAAGAAAATAGAGGAGAAAATCTAGGTAATCTTGTGTTTGGTAACGACTCTAAATATAACATTAAAAGCACAATCCATGAAAGAAAAAATTGATAAATTGGACTTTGTTAAAAGTAAAAATTTCTACTTTATGAAAACAATTAAGAGAATGAAAAGACAAGCCATGGACTGGGAGAAAATCTTTGCACTAGACACATTTAACAAAGAACTGTTATCCAAAATATACAAGGAACTCTTAAAGCTCAACAAGAAAATAAACAAACAATCCCATTTAAAAATGGGCAAAAATCCTGAACAGACATCTTACCAAAGAAAATAAATAGATAGCAAAAGAGCATATGAATATATGCTCGATATTATATGTGATCAGAGAATTTAAGTTAAAATAATGAGATGCCACTAAACACTTATTAGAATGGCTAGAATCCAAAGCACTGACAACACAAAATGCTGGGGAGGGTATGAAACAACAGGAGCTCTCATTCATTGCTGGTGAGAATGCAAAATGGTACAGCCGCTTGGGAAGACAGTTTAGTAGTTTCTTACAAAACTGAGCATATTCTTATCATACTATCCAGTAATCACGGTCCTTTGTATTTACACAAATAAATTGAAAACTCATGACAACGCAAAAGCCTGTACATGAATGTTTATAGCAGATTTATTCATAACTGACAAATCTCAGAGACAAGCAAGATTGTCCTTTTGCAGGTGAATGGATAAATAAACCGTGGTACATTTGAGCAATGGAGTGTTATTCAGCACTAAAAAGAAATGAGCTATCAAGCCACAGAAAGACATGAAGGAAACTAAAAAGCATAAGTGACAGAAGAGACTCTGAAAAGACTACACACCGTAGGATTTCAACTCTATGACACTCTGGAGAAGGCAGAACTATGGAGACAGTAAAAAGATCAGTGGCTGCCAGAGAGGCAGGAGGGAGGAGAAAAAGATGGGAGTACAGAGGAGTTTTAGGGCAGTGAAACTGTTCTGTATGATACAGTTAAGGTGGACACATATCATTATATGTTGTGTACAACTCCACAGAATATAGAACACAAAGAATGAACCCTAATGTAAACTATGGACTTCAGCTAATGATAGTGTATCAATATTAGTTCATCAATTATAACAAATGTTCCACAGTAATAGAAGATGTAAATACTAGGAAGAATTGTGGGGAGGTGGGAGGTAGGGGAGGTATGTGGGAACCCTCTATATTTTCTAATCAATTCTTTCACAGACCTAACATTTTTCTAAAAAAGTAAAGTTTATTAATAAATATAAACAAAGTTTTAAAGTGAAATATGGCACCAGGTCCTACCAGTCAGTATCTAATGACGGTGCACCGATTTTATTTGAGACAATTCCCAATGCAAAAGAGAAATCTGAAGTAACAATTGGAGAACAAGGTAGAGGTCCAATTCACAGATAACTTACTGTCAAGTTGTTGTGTAGATAAGAGCATCATCAGGTCCCCTTTCTTTGGCTGTGTTTAGATGAAGAGGGAAATTCAGGCACAAAGCCATACAAGTCACAG
Source organism: Rhinoceros unicornis (assembly GCA_028646465.1). Taxonomy (NCBI): domain Eukaryota; kingdom Metazoa; phylum Chordata; class Mammalia; order Perissodactyla; family Rhinocerotidae; genus Rhinoceros; species Rhinoceros unicornis. Next base: position 11,497 of record JAQQSS010000214.1, read on the forward strand.
AGAATTACTGGGTAGTGGTCAGAGTCAGGCCTGCTGTCAATCATGAAGACATCTCAGAATATCATCAAGTTCATCTCTGGCATTTAGTCAATATATTTAAGCTCTTCAATGCCTTCCTTGCATAAGGCTTAACGAAGCAAAAACAAATCATTAAATTATGTTTGATTACTTGGATCAATGGCCAGCCAGTATTCTTAATTAAGAAAAAAAATTCCACATAACAGATTCCACTTTCAAATATTCATCACGAAGATTTACTAAATGCTTTTACCTTGAACCTATTCATCAATCTTAAGACACCCCATAAAATGTAAGAGGAATTATTAATACAGTCATGAGAGAGAATGGCATATTTCAATAACAATGATTATGCTATTTCTAAAAATATTACAAATCTATTTTTTTAAAGGTTTTATATAGCAATTTAGAAATACATAACTTCTTTTTGGTTTTTATAGAGACTACAAAAGATCTAGGTCTAAAAAACATGATTTATAACTGGAATTCTCCAACAAAATATGCTGAATGTAATATTTTCTTAAACAAATGCTTGACTGATCTGAAGTCAGAATTTGCATTTGGCTTTACATGGGTATCCAGAACACTTGGTTGACATTTCTGAGACTGACAGTTAAACTTCATGTAGATTGTTTGTTGGTTCTGAATTCTATTATGAAGAGCTTGTGCTGTCTTTGTGGATATAGTCTCTTTTGCATGCCCTTGGAACACACAGAATGCCCATTAACTTCAGTGGGAACTCAGAACACTTCAAGGTTGACTAAGTCCTCTGTGGGAGTCAGAATTATAGTAAAACCCACTTCAGCTATTCTAATTAGAGTTAAGTCTTCCTATTTAAGGTAATTCATATTGATTTTCTCTGAGGCACAATTTTCACAAAATGTCTGTAAATTCTGTCTTTATTAGCATATATCTTTCAACGAGGTGATATTTACTTAATATTTGGTCAAACAAGCATTAAAAATGCAGTGCACACTTTTGCAAATATTTTTTCATTTTTTTTTTAACCTGAGTTTTCAGATGATTCAGCTTACTGGAGATGACTAAATTCGACTCAGTCCATGTTTGATGACAGGGCATGGAAAACTTAAAATAATTGATGTGATTATATTTTAGTGAAAACAACACTTTTATAAAGACAATGACAAATGTGACTGTACTGTATTCTTTATGAAAACAACACACTGTGAGTGCTAATATAGCCACTTAATCAAGGCCTCCCCCTCTGGCCAATACAAATCCTATAGAGAATAGGTTGGCCTATAGCTGGATTAAGAAATTATTTCAAGTGTCAATTTCCTTGGGGTTATAATACAACATTGGTACACTAAAACACTACCGGAATACTAATATAATTGCTCATTCTTGGAGAGAGCTTATATTGTGTCAATCTTTTTAAGCACTTTACCTGAAATAAATCAGTGCATCATTACAACAGCACCATAAGTAGAAACTGTTATCTCCATTTTACATTTGAGGACAATGTAGCACAGATACAGTGGCGTGCTGGTAAATGTTTAACAAGCTGTTGAGGGGAAAAATGAGAAATGCCAATTTCCATGGTGTAAACACACCCATCATGATTATCATCAACTTCAAGCTACCAACATGACATCGCTGATCGTGGAGTTGGGAAGAAATGCACAGTGGCACACCATTATATAGTATTTATACCAGTCATAGTAGTAGATATGAATATCTATGTATATCTGAGGAGCATAAATAGTAGTATAATATGGTAAAAATAATTAACAAGTGATAAGTTTTGAGTATAAGTTTGTTTTGTTTTTTTGTTTGTTTTGGTGAGGGAGATTGGCCGTGAGCCAACATCTGTGCCAGTCTTCCTCTATTTTATATATGGGATGCTGCCACAGCATGGCTTGGTGAGTGGTACGTAGCTCCGCCCCAGGGGTTCTGAACCTGCGAACCCCAGGCCACCAAAGTGGAGCGTGCAAACCTAACCACTATGCCACCAGGCCGGCTCCTAAATTGTGTTTTTAATATAATTTATAAAATTGTAAATTTATATAATTTAATTTTTAACTATGACTCCACTTAACAATTGGCTTACAAAATTCCTAAAAATTTTAACAATCAGTTCGTATGGATTAGTATGAGCTGGCTCTATACTGGGCAAAGAGGTTAAGTAGCTTATTCAACAAGAACATGTAAATAATATGAAGTATGTGCCTGTACCATGCTCACAACAACCCAATGAGGTAGATATTATTATCCTCATATTTTAAAGGAGGAAACTGAAGTATGAAAAAGTCATACAGGAAGATAATGGCAGACATGCTGTTAAAACCCACATAGTTCCAGAGTCTCTGCTTTGAATCACTATACTAAAATACATCTCAGTATATTCTAGTCCACCAAGAGAATGTAAAAATTGTGAGGACAAAAATGTCCCCACTTTGTTTTAACATAAAGCATCTGCTTTAGTCATGGATAAACAACTGAAAAAAATTGGAAAATAAATCAGAATAACTGATATTTTTACCTCAATATTCTTCTCAAAATGATTTCATGAATTTTCAACGCATTGGACCATTTGTTCTTAAAAATCATATTAGTTTGTCCTTGTTTCATAAATGACAAAACATAGAACTGGGATAATACGTGACGTGTCTAAGTTACAGCTAGAAAATGGTGAGGCCAAGATCCAGCCTCAGATTTATTTAATAAGTGTGAATTCCATGGAAAGAACTGCCCAATTCTGTGACTCTGTGTAAGTGTTTAAAGCCTGAAGAAATAGTATAAAAATACTAATAGAGATCCAGATCATTCTTTGATGCATTAGGTCTATGGCAAGAAATGTTCAATTATTGGCAATAAAAGAAGAAACAAGGCAGCAAGAGAGAGTCCAATAGCTTTCTACCACCTGAATCCTCCCCTCAGGTGCAATTCTTTCACCTAGCACTGGGGGCTCTGACTTTATTTCCTGTACAGTGCACCCTCAGTACCCTTACCCACTTCTATCGACCACCAGCCCAATCCTCAGAGTAATACGTTGCCCTTTAAATAATGAAATGAATGGCAAACAAAGTTCCATATTCTGAAATTTACAGTGCATCTATTTTTATGATTCTTCACAAAACTTGATGGTTTCTTTTGTCCATCACCCACATTCTACTTTAATTTTATTAAAAAACAAACAAAAATTTCTGCCTCTAACTAAAAATTTGAGAATTTAAAACACATAATTGTAAGTAAGACCAAGTCTCACGAAAACTTCAAATGCATGTGGTTCTTCTACTATGAAAGGCACGGTGTGTCAAGATTTTGATCTAATTGCAAACGTAAACTGCTATGGGCCGGCCTGGCGGCTTAGCTGTTGAGTGTGCGCGCTCCGCTACTGGCGGCCCGGGTTCGGATCCCGGGCACGCACCGACGCACCGCTTCTCCGGCCATGCTGAGGCCCAGTCCCACATACAGCAACTAGAAGGATGTGCAACTATAACATACAACTATCTACTGGGGCTTTGGGGAAAAAAAGGAGGAGGATTGGCAATAGATGTTAGATCAGAGCCAGTCTTCCTCAGCAAAAAGAGGAGGATTAGCATGGATGTTAGCTCAGGGCTGATCTTCCTAAAAAAAAAAACAAAAAAAGAATGTAAACTGCTAGAAGATAAGCCCCACAAGGGAAGGGATGTTTGTCTGTTTTGTTTACTGGGATGCCTAGCATAATGTCTGGCACATAGCAAGTGTTCAATAATTATTTGTTAAAAATGAATGTATATTTAATTGCACATCTAAGTTATTATGAGAATAAAGACTTTTTAATACCCTATATTGTTTTGTTAATACAGAAGCCTTTATATTTCTGCTTTATATTTGCTATTCCCACATGCTGTATTTTTCTCATTAGATAGTAGATTCAAGACTGAATTGACTCATTCCCATGAATTCCTATTCATCAGAGAAAAGATGATGCTTTTCCCAGGAATCTCTGCTCCTGGAACATGGATCTGACCCTTAGAAAATCTCTAACGCCTAATCATGGGCACAAGGAAGCGCAGGAGGCCCTGAAATTTGCCTGTTAGCTTCGAGTTCTCCCTCTCCTTGCTTTTTCTCCTCTCCTATCTCTGCACCTGGAGGACTGAGAAAGACTGCATAATTCTTCTCACTCTACACAAGATAATGAAATTAAAAGTGGACCAAAAAGGGTCTGTCCTGAGACAACCAACAATATCATTCAATAGGAAACAGGGAAAGAGGTTAGGAGACTATTATAACAATCGGTGCAAATGTTGTAATGTTCATTTGGATCCTGGCAAAAGAAGCAGAGTTGGTGAGAAGCGTCAGATTCTGGGTATATTTTGAAAATAGAATTGAAATACAGGTGGGGAAACTGAGGCTCTGACAGTGACTTACCCAGCTGAAGGTCCTTCTAGCTTCAAACCCCACCCTCTTATTCTAAAAAAATAAATTTGAAAGATTTGCTGATGAGTTGGATGTGAGGTGTCAGAAACACAAATCAAGGATGATTCTGAAGATTTAGTCTGAGTAACTGAAAGATTGAAGTTTCCAATTAGTGAGATGTTGGAGACTACGGGAAGAGCAGTCTTGGGAATGAAAGTCAGAATTTCTCTTTTTGAAGTGTTAAGTTTGAGATCTCAAAGAGGTATCCACGTGCAGATTTCAAATAGTCAATGGTATACGTTAGTCTAGTATCCAGGGAAGTGATCAGGTCAAAGAGAACTCAATAATGACTCCAAAATTTAGAGGCTGGAGAAATAAGGGGACATGGATAAGAGAATATGAAAGGGAGTGCACACTAAAGCAGAAGAAGGACTAAAGGGGAATACTGTCTTGGAAATCAGATGAAAATTTCATTCATTAAAAAATATCCATACATTGTTAAGCAAAACCAGGGCACTCAAGAGCGTTACAGTTTAAACCAGTGATTTAAACATGGGTACATATATGTGTGTGTGTCTATACACACGCACAGAGGTTATCTTCAGGGAGTGGCTGGAGAAGGAACAGGGTAGTCAGGAGTAAAACCTTCACTACCTTACAAACTTTTTCTCTGATTGGATTTTTTTACATATGTCAACGTGGGAGGCAGAATAATGGCCCCTCAAAGACTCAAGATTACCCATGCCCAAATCCCTGGAACTTATGAATAGGTTGTTCCGTAGATAAAAGAATTTCGCCAATGTAATCAAAGTTATAAACCTAAAAATAGGGAGATTACCCTGGATTACCTGGGAAGGCTCAATCTAACCAGGAGTCCTTAGAAGCAAAGAATTTTCTCTAGATGGAGTCAGAGAGACAAGGCAGAAGGGGAAGTCAGAAAGATTCCAACCGTGTGAAGGATTCCACATGCTGGCTCTGGGATTCAGGGAGCACAAGTGAGGACCAGAGAGAAGCCTTGAGGAACTAAAAGGAGCCCCCAGCTGACAGTCAGCAAGAAAACGGGGACCTCCATTTTACAACTGCCTGGGACTGAATTTGGCCAGCAACCTGAATGGGCTTGGAAACGGATACATCTCTAGATCCTCCAGTAAGGATACAACCCTGCCAAGACCTAGACTTCAGCCTGTGAGACTCCAAATAGAGGTTCAACCCAGCTAAGCCATGCTGTACCCAGTCTTCTGATCGACAGAGCAGTAAGGTGATACTGGCAGCAATAGAAAACTAATACAAACAATTTCACAACAAACAAATGTTTAAAATAAATCTTTGAACAGAGATGAACAAATATATGTAAAATTTTACAAAATTCTGAAAATAAAAAACATTTGTTCATGCATTTTATGTTTGTATGCCATTTGTCCAAATGAAAAAAAAAAGTTTCAAATCTGAAAATCCTTAAGGTGACTTTCATTTAAAAACGTTATCCCTGCTCAATAGTGTCAAAACTGAAATCATAAATCTAATTTTTAATCCACCTGTCCCAAATAGCAACATTGTGAATCTCATTAGAATTCCTCCAAAATAGAAGTAAATGATACAGTGGGGAGAGACTACAACTAAAGGACAAAAATGTAAAGTTTTAATTCAGGCAGGCCACTTAACGTTTTCTGAGCTTTAGTTTCTTTGTCTGCATTAATGATACTTACCTTTCCAGATTCGTTTTACAGGATAGTGCAACTAAAAGTGGTTTGAAAACAAGAACACACATTAGACCTTTAAATATTGTCTTTTTTATGATTATTTTCTTGACCCATAAGTCAAATCTATAAGTATTTGCTTCCCAAGTCTTTAATACAGAAATTATGATCCCACAGGTACGTTTTAGAGATAAATATTTATGAAGATTCTTCATAGGTTTAGTATTTGGAAGGAAAATTTTATTATGTATGATTGACCTACTCCATCTTCATGAGAGAGCCTGAGGTTATTTCTTAAAACATATTCTTTTGGAACTTCTCTCTCTCATATGGCCTCAATGATAGGGTTTCAATCAATTCACTCCAAAGACAGACAAAGTTCCTAAACAGCTCTCACCTGAGGACATTTTTTTCCCATAGTCAGCATAAATTTTGCTCATTATTCATTTCATTTACTTTCAGTTTTTTATGTCTATGTGCCTGTTGTTTGCTCAGGATTTATGTTTTGAGATGCATCGTTGCACTAATAAGAACCTTTCCACACACAGAAAATACATAGTAGTTCTTAAAAGTTCGGTTACCTTACTTCCACTTCAATGCTATTCTGATATGTAAGTTTCCTACTACTAAGGTATTTCCTTACTAGCACATGATTTATATATTCTGTAGTTGACTCCTGAATATTTTCCAATTAGCACATTATCTTTAATGACAACGGTAATCATATATTAGGGAGTATATGTGAAAGGTCTTTGACTCAATTTATCTAACTCCTAGCTAGCTAGATTTGGACTGGGAAAATATGTGAATTCATATGTGACACTCTAGGCTCTCTTAGTGGAGTCACTGTGGTAGGCAGAATAACGGCCTTCCAGAAACATCCATGTCTTAATCCCTGGAACCTGTGAACATATTATGTTACATGCAAGATAAAATTAAGGTGGCAGATAGAACTAAGGTTGCTAACCAGCTGACTTTAACATAAGGAGAATATCCTGGATGTTCTGGTAGTCCAGTGCAATCACAAGGTTCCTTTAAATATGAAAGAGGAAGACAGAAGAGTGAGATCCAGAAAGAGATTTGAGGATGCTGTGTCGCTGGCTTTGAAAATAGAGAAAGATAACACAAGTCGAGGAATGCTTGAACTCTAGAAGTTGGAAAGAACCAGGAAATGGATTCTCCTCTAGGGCCTTCAGAAAGAATGCAGCCCTACTGACACTTTGATTTTAGCCCACTGAGACCTCTTTCATACCTCTGGGCTCCAGAATTGTAAGATAATAAATTTATGTTGTTTTAATCACCACTAAGCTTGTGGTGATTTATTACAGCAGCGAGATACTAATATAGTCAGTATTGAAGCAAAGAACACTGAAGAAAATCCATATGTTCTAGAAGCACCGGAAAGTCATTAAGTCTGCTCCAGAAAAGATCATCCCTAGATGAGTTTATTAAGCCCAGACCCTCCATATACTTGTTCCAAAAACAGACAGTATAGACATGACTGGCACTGCCTAAACTACAATGGGGCCCAACACTACAAATGATTGTTTACGAGAAACAGAGATAATTATCAGGTGTTCTCCAAACATGATCTATGATGTTACTGCCAGCTGATGGGTTCCAGTGGTTTTGAATGTTAATTGGTTTCCGAGTGTAAGAAGGCAAGCTAACAGGCAAACAGCAGCTGCACTCCTTCAATCCTCTCCATGTCAATTATAATTTTTAGTGCTTTTCTTGTTCTCCATATTCTGCAAGAGCTCAAAAATAATTGGAAGCACTCCATAAATTTCTCCTTTGAAGCTGCTGATTGATCTAATGTTCAACTTCTTCAAACATCCCCAGATAGTCTATTATCTGCTATATTTGAAACACTTCTTTTTCTGAACAGAATGATTTTTTAAATTAAATTAAATTGAAGTTTCTAGAAGTATAATGAATTGGAGCTATTTTTTTCAATAGAACTTAATGGACAATCTTCACCTACTCCTTCAAATTATTTGCTTATTACCCTTAATGCTTTTGCAACAGGCCCCCAGTCAACAGGGCTCCTTGGAATCAAGCAATCCAAGCTCTGACAGAGACTAGTAAAGCCTTGGGCAGTGGGGAAGTTCATTTATCATTCTCTTCCATTTTCCCTTAAAGTGAGTTCATAATTCATGCCAGGAGTGGTGTGAGAGTTAATTGAGTGTTAAAATGAAGAACGACTTAGGTAACCTTTAGAGCACTGTGACATGTATGCTACTAACTTTCAATTCATCTGTTCGTTTTTTAACCATCTTCCCTAAGACAACTCGTACTTCATATATTTATTTCTATATCTATGTTAATATCTATATTTTTATAGTAACATCTTAAACTAAATTGAGATTTAGCTCTGCATATTCTTTTCCTCCAGAAGAAATTTTAACAGAAGTTCCCTTTATACTTTGATGTATTCAATATGTTTTTCTATGTACACCAAATCTCACAACGCGTTAAAGCAGCCAATCAATTAAACAAATAAATATAAATTCCTAGCTATTTTTTCTTTTCTTTATATTTATATATATATTTTTTTTAATTTTTTGTTTATTGCAGTAACATTGGTTTATAACATTGTATAAATTTCAGGTGTACATCATTATACTTCTATTTCTGCATAGATTACATCATGTTCACCACCAAAATACTAATTACAACCCATCACCACACACATGTACCGAATTATCCCTGTCACCCTCCTCCCTAACCCCTTCCCCTCTGGTAACCACCAATCCAATCTCTGTCTCTATGTGTTTGTTTGTTGTTGTTGTTATCTACTGCTTAATGAAGGAAATCATACCGTATTTGACCTTCTCCCTCTGACTTATGTCGCTTTGCATAATACCCTCAATGTCCATCCATGTTGTCACAAATGGCTGGATTTCATC
>JAQQSS010000215.1:0-20101 GCA_028646465.1 Rhinoceros unicornis
AAAATTAATAAAACCAAGAGCTGGTTCTTTGAAAAGATCAACAAAATTGATAAACCTTTGGCTAGACTCACCAAGAAAAAAAGAGAGAAGGCACAAATAAGTAAAATCAGAAATGAAAGAGGAGAGGTTACAACAGACACCTCAGAAATACAAAAGATTATAAGAGAATACTATGAAAAGCCCCCACATGCGGCCTCTGCCCGGGCCTCTAGGCCCAATCAATGAACTGGGCTTCCTTCCAGGGTTTCATGCAATGTCAGGCCCGGGCTGAGTTCACTGCCAAGTCATTTGTTCACCACCCCCTTGAAGCCCTTTGCTCTCCTGCATTCCTGGCCCCAGACTTTGCCTTCTTCCCAAGCGATGTCCTTCCAGGTTTCCTTCCTCCCTCCCTGCTCTGGTCCCCACCCCACCAACCCAGTCGCCCAATTGGCTTTTCACCCCTCAGGCTGGAGAAGGGCTACAGAAGGCTTAGTTGAGGTTTTGGCCATGCCTCTGCCCGCCCAGGTGGGGTTGCGCCCTCTGCATCAGGGCTCCAGCTCTGCTCCCTCCCAGCACCCCCTGACGCTGTCTGCCCAAAACTCAGTGGCCACCAAGCCTGGGCCACGCTGCTCTTTCTGTGCCCCTGTCATCATCAAAGGTGGTGACCGTACAGCATGGAGAATCAGAGCGCCAACTCCAGAGCTGGAGGGCCTGGGCCATACCCTGCTCCACTACTTCCCAGCTGTGCAACTTTCAGCAATAGTTTAACCTCTCTGCACCTCAATATTCTCAGCTGTGACACAGTGATGACAAATGTGCCACTCAGAAGATCACTGTCAGGAAGTCAAGGACAACTGTTCACACGTGCCCCTCTGCCTATCCAGCGACCCTCCTTTCTACTCACTGCAGTCTCTCTATATGCCTGGACCCCCTCCCCACTCCAGCCCCCCATCCATCTTCCAGCAGAGATCCACCGGTTAAGTATAAGCTGCTGGAAAGCACTGACTCCATCACCCCCCTTGCTTCCTCTCCCCTCCCAATCATCCAGAGCTTCCCCAACCCTTGGAGTACCATCTTAAGTTCCGTTTTTCCAGAACCTTCTCCGGGCCCTCTAGCTGGCCAACTGAGCTCTCCCCTCTCTGAGGCCCCTCTGCCTTGGTGGTCAGGGGCACTCCATGGGAGATCTTTTGCTCCTTTCATCTTGCCCAAGTGAAGATGAACTTCCTGCATGGAATACAGGACCTCTTCCTTATTTATCTTTGCTCCTTTGCCCTCAATAAAAATAATGAAACAAGCTGTAGGAGATGCTGTTGATGCCCGATTCCCTTGACTGCATCGGTTGTGCTGTGAGTGTTGGTAGGGGCCCACAGCTATCCCTTCTCCAGAGGACTGCCCTGCAGGGCCAGGAGCACGGAGCGCAGGAGGTTATGTTTCCCCACCCCAGCCCCGCAGCCCCCAGCTGGTGACCGATTGACAAAGGTGTACAAAAAGCCAGCCCCCTTGTTCTCAGTGGAACCAGCTTTGTGGTGCGATTCATGCCCCAGAGCTCCTGGTGGGATCAGCCTGAAGCTAGTCCCCAGCTAAAACCACACCTTTGCTTAAGTTAACTATCTCCCCGCCCCATCCTGCTTCCCTCACCCGCCTTCCCTGAGAGCCAGCCCTCAATAAATTCCTACAATATTCCCTCTCAGGCCCTGCTTCTAGAAACCTGACCTAAGACATTGGCCAACAGGCACTTGCTTTGTACCAGACACTATTCTAAGCACTTTACCTATATTAATTCATTCAAAAAACCTACATTAACAATGAACAAGTTCCATGACTTACATATCTTTCTCGCCCTACAACTCAGTGAGTTCTCGATGACTGGTAGATGGCAGCGGAGCCTTCTGTCACTTTGGCTCATCCATCATCCATCCTCTCTTCTGGTAGAATTCTTGATCTTCCTCTACTCCTCCACTCTGAGTTCCTGCAGTTTGAGGCTAGCCCACTCCCCAGGTTCGGGGTGGGCACATGACCGGACTAGCCAATCAGGACATTCCCTTTCTATGGCCACAGTCATTGGCTCAGGGATGAGCACCTGATTCAGGCCTGGCCAATGAAACCCAAGTCCTGTAATTTCACTGAACCTACTGGGAAAGAGAAGTTCTCTTCCCACCAGGGTTGCTGAATTGGGAGGATGGGAGCCCAGGACTCCCGGCAGCCATCTTGCCATGACAAGGGAAAAGGCTGCCCCAGAGTGAAACCATCAGGGCAGGAAGTAGAGCCAGAACAGCTGGAGAGCAATGGACTCCCGAAGATTCCAGCTAAGCATGTGGATCCAGCCACCCCCGCCTTTTAGTTTTTAGGCCAATAAATTCTGTTTTCTGCTAATCCAATTTGAGTCAGATTTTGGTTACTCACACTGAAATTATCCTAATACAGATTTATTTCTTCACAGGAAGCCAAAGAACATTAGGGAATACTATTATGTAACAAGACCACTCTATTCATCTCACATTCATTACCTCATAGATTTTCAAAACCAATTTGCCAAAACCACCCAATAATGGTGGTGACTGAACATTTTTGTTCATATACTCATGAAGAATTTTGTGTAAGAATTTTGAAACACTGTGTTCCCACTGTATGCTCCTTAAAGTTTTAACATTTTAAAAACCATTTTTCATTCTAAGTTTAAGTTGTCGCAAAGGATGTAATTTCTCCCTTAATTGTAGATATTGGCATTTTCAAGTAAATCTCTTAGATCACTTTTTCAGATATGAAGTTCCAATTATGCAAGATGAATAAGTTCTAGAGATATCCCATACAACAATGTGCTTATAGTTAATGGTTTTGTACTGTACGCCTAAAAATTTGTTAAGAGGGTAAATTTCATGTTAAGTGTTCTTACCACAAAAAACAAACAAAAAAACCATCAAAATCTCTCAGATCACTTTTATTTTTTATTTTATTTTATTTATTTATTTATTTATTTTTTGTGAGGAGGACCAGCCCTGAGCTAACATCTGCCAATCCTCCTCTTTTTGCTGAGGAAGACTGGCCCTGGGCTAACATCCATGCCCATCTTCCTCTACTTTATATGGGACGCTGCCACAGCATGGCTTGACAAGCAGTGAGTCGGTGCCCGCCCGGGATCCCAACTGGCGAACCCCGGGCCGCCGCAGTGGAGCGCACGCACCTAACCGCTTGCGCCACCGGGCCGGCCTCTATTTTTTATTTATTTTTGTGTGTGTGTGTGAGGAAGATCAGCACTGAGCTAACATCTGATGCCAAGCCTCCTCTTTTTGCTGAGGAAGACTGGCCATGAGCTAACATCCGTGCTCATCTTCCTCCACTTTATATGGGACGCCGCCACAGCATGGCTCTACAAGCAGTGTGTCACTGCGAGCCCGGGATCCGTACCGGCGAACCCGGGCCACTGCAGCAGAGGGCGCGCACTTAACCACTTGCGCCACCAGGCCGGCCCCTCAAATCACTTTTAAATGTGTCTGGCGGAACCTAAATACCTCACTGATTTAATACCCATCATTACCTATTTACAAAATAGTGAACAAACTCTTTACCAGTCAGAAATTTAGCATCATTCCTTTCCTCCTTCAATTTGTATTTCTGTTCTACATCCCCTACAGAATTCTATCCTAATATAAGATATGCTTGAAGATCTGTTGTTGATTGCCCATCATTTCTCTCCAACAAAATTATATAAATTTAAATATTTTTGATTTCCTATAATCATAAGGTTATAAGGTTTGGATTAATTTACAATTTCGGTGATCAGAGGTATATAATTGATTAAAACAACAAAAATATTTATGACGTTACCACACAAACGGGGTTCTCCTACCCAGTGTGCATTTAAAAAAGCCAATTATTTTGGCATCAGCTTTTGGGAGAAGAAATGTAGCTTTATTTTGTGAGACTGATCTGCAGGGAGGCAGGGGCATATGCTCTCAGATCTGTCTCCCCAATCCAGCGCTTGGGGCACAATTTCTGGGATGAAGGCAGGGGCAGTCTGAAGTGTGGAGATAGACGATGGAGGTAAGACGAAGTGAGGTCATTGATGATCTGCGCAAGCGTAGTCAAGCTTCATGCCTCTTCATAGGATGCATGTCCACAAAATGGCGGCCTTACCATGACTGGAGGGTGGAGTTCTTAGCTCCTTGACATCTAAAAGATCACTTATCAAGCATTTTCGCAGGCCCAGTTGATCGGTTGGTGGTCTCAACTGGCCTGTACTGGACAAGGCATCTTAGTTCCTAAAAAGCACTCTTAATTATTCTGTTCATAAGATGGGGTCGGGTGAACTGGTCCTGGAGGGCCCTCGGTTACAACGATTATTAAACATAAAAAGTAATTTTATTAGAAATATGTATCTTAATGAGTTGGATAACTTTTTGGTGACAATGAGTTTACCTTGTTGATAATAAAAATTACTTACTGCTAGAATGAATCAGGCTTTGGCATCAATTCTTCCCCATTTTTCATACAGAAAGATGTATGCCCTGTGGAAAACTATCCAGCAATTTAAAAAAAAAAATTGATTCATTCAACAACTTGGATGGATCTCAAGGGCATTATGATGACTAAAAAAAGTGAGATACTGTATAATTCCATTTATGCAACATTCTTAGAATGAGAAAATTATAGAGATGGAGAACAAATTAGTAGTTGCCAGGTGGTGGGGGAGGGGTGAATGTGACAATAAAGAGGCAGCGAAAGGAAGATCTGCGTGGTGGGGGAATCGTTCTGTACCTTGATGGTGATGGTGGTTATGTGAATGTACACGTGTGATAAAATGGCACACAACTACCCACACACAAAATCGAGCTTCTCTGCCTGATGTGCATAAACAAGCCAATTAATTATGGCATCAGCCTTTGGGGGAGAAATCAGCTGTTATTCTGTGAGATCAATCTGCAGAGAGACAGAGGGCTTGTGACCTCGGATCTGTCTCCCCCATTCAGGATTTGGCGTGAAATTTAAGAGGTTAGGGAGAACAGGCTGGCAAGCAGAAAAGCTGGTGGGATGAATTTTGATTGGTGGGCTTCAAGTATTTATGGTACAGTTTTAAACATTTATGACAGGGTTCTAAACATTTATGATGGGGTTCTAAACATTTATGATGGGGTTCTAAACATTTTTGATGAGGTGGGGAAGGAATTTTAACACCAGATCTTCCTGAATGAGGGACCCCTCACTTCTGGTAAGAGTCTGACTTTCAAGTTCTGGTCATGTCCCAGTCCTTGGGTTCCATGGGAAGGAGGATCTTTGGTGCCGAGGTCATTTCAGGTCATGATTTCTTTTTCTGCGCATGCCCTGGCGAGGTGACTTTGCAGATTTTCTGAAAGGCAGGTCTTAATCACTCTGTTGATAAGAGCTGGGGTCAGTTGAACTGGTCCTGGAGGGCCCGTGGTTGCAGAACTACCCATGCACATGGCACCAGTGTCAATTTCCTGATATCGTACTACAGCCACAGAAGATTAATCATTGGGGAAACTGCGTGAAGGGTAGATCGGACTTCTCCGTATTATTTTTGCAACTTCCTGTGCAACTTTAATTCTTTAATAATAATAATAAAAAAGATGAATGCTCCGACAGACCAGCTTCACATAAATCAGTAGATGGTCTGGAAGGAGTTTTGTCACCGCAGTGTCATTCTTTTAATTCCTTCAGCATAATATGTCAGAAAGCATTTAGCGATCTTTCATCAAAATTAATTTTAATGATCTATTAATGGGCAATTCAATTAGGTCCTCTCCTAATTTTGTTTAAAACAATGTGTGAGAAATGACCTAATTTATCAGGACTTGTACCCAGTCATTAGTCATTCACATTCTCATCGAAGGCACAGATATTTCCATTTGTCCCTTTGTTCAGTGCCCCAGGGTCCCCCCCTCCTGGGGGACAGTACACTTTAGTAACACTGGAGGTAGGTGACAGAAATGGCTGCCTTCTGTAAAGTGGGAGAAGAACGATTATATGGGATCGGAAGACTAAAAAACAGCTTGACGCTTCATCCACACTAGTCATTGGGCAGATCAGTTTTGGTAAAGAGGAAAATGGCAGTTAAGGGTCTGGAAACTGTTTCTCTCTTTGGAAAGTCTTCAAGACACTCTCCATCACCCCCAGGTGTAACCAGACCCCATTCAAAGACCCTATTAGTGGCTCTATTTTTACACCAGAGGAAAGGAAGCTAAGAGCAGGTAAGTAATTCACCCTAGACCACCACCAGGCGGCTGAGTTGGGACTGGGACTCAGGTGACTAACTCCTTTTCTTTCAAACACACTGTCCTGTGGAAACCAGGTTTCTGTGTTACCGTAGTATCATATGGGTAAGCGCAAAATTACACATTTGTGGGCATCAGAAATTACCTTGTGTGTTACAACTGCAGATGATGTTAATACTACCTGCTGAGCACACAAGTGCTGGAAAAGACTGGCTGTACAAGAATACAAAGAAAACATTAATCATTAATTTTCTCCTTATCACGCTCCCTAAAAAATCCAGCTTCAGTTGACACAGAATTGTTGCTTCATGACCAGCAGGTGGCGCCACCACCTCATGGTTGTCCTGGGGACCAGGTTGATCACTGACGTTGATTCCGGGCAAGTTCCCTTTTGTGGTCAGCTATAGATTAAGGTGAAGTGGAAACAAAGTTTACAACCCTTTCCTTTCCTCCCACGTTCATGTTCTTCCCCCTCAAGGATGGGTAGCCTCAAGATCTAGCACCAATTGATTTGGTTTCCTTGAATTTCACTTCTTTGATGCCAGAGAGGATTTTAGCTAGTAGTTTGGGCCATAAGTAGGTGAAGAATAAACATACTGTTGTGAGAACTCACTCACCGAGTGCTTACTGTGTACCAAGCCCTTTGCTGGATCACCTCATTTAGTCCCTACAGTAAGACAAGGAGGCAAGCTCTATTTCAGTAACAATAGTTCAGGCCCAGGGCGCCTAGGTTCTATTCTATTGTTTTACTCTTCAATAACTACCCAACACATTTTTGGAAATGTTCATAAAATATTACTTCATTTTTTCTCATCATAAATTTATTATTTACAAACCTGTATTGGATAAAGTGGGCTATTCTGGGTGGCTATAATAAAATGTGATGAAAATCAAATGATTCATAAATATATATGCTTTCTTCATTTATAAACATTATATGGACATATAATATTTATATTTATTATATAAATATGTACGTGTGTGTGTGTGTGTGTCTATCACTGGGGTAAGAAGACTAGGCAAGGCCAGTGGGTACCAATCCTGACCCCCTCACCTCATGCCATACCAGCTCCAGGCTTTAAGGAGATATGTACATGGCTCCTTCCCAGATGAAGTACTATTACCGAATACACCATATGGCAGAAGATTTCCAAGCCCAATCATTAGACTGATCTGGAATTACCCAGCTAAACCCCCTACCATGCAGAGGAAGATATCATGATCCAAAGATATAGTGAGTTACTTCAGACACACAGCAGTAGCTGTGGCAAAACCCTGCTCCCCTGACCCTATAGCAGAGTTCCTTCCAGATGTACGGCTCTGAACTTGTGTGTTTAAAAAAAATTCTGAATACAGGACTTCTCATTTATCTCTTGTTAAATGTTGTCTTCTTGATTTGGGCTTCATGACAATCTAGATTTACTTTTAAATATTAAATCTGTCATTTAACTAATTGACAATATATCAAATTTTGTGCTATTTACAAATTTGATAATGTCTTTTATGGTATTATCAAAATTGATAATGTCTTCTGAGTGGCCAAGTTTGAGGACAGAGCCTATTGATCATTTACAAATTCCATTTAGGATCCTACTGATTCATTAAATCCAGGACTGGCTACATAATTTGTAGGGTCCAGTGCAAAATGAAAATGCAGGGCTTTGTTCAAAAATTATTAAGAATTTCAAGACAGAAACAAGAGAGCCTTAAACCAAGTATGGGCCCTTCTGAGTGTGGGGCACTGTGTGACTATACAGGTTACACACCCATGAAACCAGCCCTGATTAAACCTCTTTGGTTTCAGTCATTCAACTTGCTACAAATTGGCTTCTCTAAAGTGTGCCCATTGCAATTGCTTCCAGCTGTGAGGAACAGGCATCCCAACAAACAATGGCTTAAGAAAGTGAGACTTTACTTTTTCCATGTAATGCAAGATCCAGAGGCAGCTAATCCAGGACTTCTGCCCTTCTCTCTGTCTTTCCCACTCTCTTTTCATCCGGCTTTATCCTCCTGACACGGAATAGCTGCAGAACCTCAAACCATCATATCCACATCCCAGGTGAGAAGAATGAGGCATGGCAAAGGACAAAGAGCAAAGATTTTTCTTAAGCACTTTCTTTTCTAATTCAGGAAGAGAAAATCTCCCCAGGGATTTCTGCCTACATCTCATTGGCCAAAACTGTTACATGGCCATGCCTGGCTGCAAGGGAGACTTGGAATTAAAGTGTCCCCCTTTCCAGCCTTGAGATGAGAAAGGGGTTGAAATGGGTGTTGGCTGTATATCAATGATCTATTGCTGCAGAACAAACCTCCCCAAAAATAAGTGTCTTAAAACAAACATTTTATTATATTTCATGCGGCCTTTCTAGCACAGTGATCTCAGATGGTCAAATTTCTTACATGGCAGCTTGGGGCTCACAGAGGGTGTTCCCAGAGTGACGGCTCTAGCATCAGAGAGGAAGTTGCACAGCCTTTATGCCTGCCTTTTGGAATCACAGAGGGTCACTTCCACTGGACTCTTGATCAAAGCTGTCACAAACCTGCCCAGATCCAAAAGAAGAGACGTAGACCCAGTAGGGTAGTGCAGCCAGTGAGGTTTTCAAAAATTTTGCAAGTTGGTTGTTAAACACAGCCATCCTTGAAATTGGTCTTGGTGGGAGTATTTACACCACAGAAATCGGCAAACATTACAGATCAGGGCTTTTTTCATCAGAGAGCCAGTTGTTAAACATTTAGCAGCACAACACTGCATAGACCTCACCTCTCTATAGGAAGAGTGTCAAAACATTTGCAGCCATGTTTTAAATCATCCACACCAACCTCAGTATCCTCCAGATAAACTTTCTTTGGTCCAGCCCATGTTTCTTTGTGGTCCACAGGATATCACAAGAGATCTTGTCAGATGCTTTCTGCAATCCACAACCTACTCGTCTAGTAACT
Organism: Rhinoceros unicornis; assembly: GCA_028646465.1. Classification (NCBI taxonomy): domain Eukaryota; kingdom Metazoa; phylum Chordata; class Mammalia; order Perissodactyla; family Rhinocerotidae; genus Rhinoceros; species Rhinoceros unicornis. Next base: position 9,150 of record JAQQSS010000215.1, read on the forward strand.
CTACGCAAAAATAAAATTCAGATGCTTTTGGCTCAACTTGTTCTAAATAAACTCATGATTGCTCCTAGCATCACGGCTTTCTTTTCCAAGGACTCAGACTATCAGTTTAATAACTTATCCTAGAATTTTTTTCAAAGATTATTTTGGTTTGTAATTTCTGGAAGCCTCGTTTTATTTGCTTGGGTTTTTTTTTTGACAATTAAGACAAACTTTTTTTTTTTTTTTTTGGTGAGGAAAATTTGCCCTGGGCTAACATCCATGCCCATCATCCTCTACTTTATATGGACACTGCCACAACATGGCTTGATAAGCAGTGCATAGGTCCATACCTGAGATCCGAACCTGTGAACCCCGGGCCACCAAAGCAGAGCGTGCGAACTTAACGACTATGCCACCGGGCCGGCCCCAACAAACTATTATTTAAACCGTTTAATTGTATAATATAACACATATTCAGAAAGGTGCATAAAATATAAACACGTACTAAGTGATAAATAACTATGAATCAAACACCCCTGGAACAACCCACAGTCAGTAAGTTGAATGTCGGGAGAATCCCATTATGTGTCTCTCCCAGGAAGAATCCCTTTCTCCCCCCATAGGGAACCACTTTCCTGACTTCAGTGACTTCACTCCACTGCTTTTCTTTGTAGTTCCAGCAATTTTCTGTGCATTCCTCAGTTATATAGTTGAACGATTGAACAGTCTATGAATGGAACCAGACTGTATGCGTAACTGGGGCAAACTTTGCCCAACTCTGACCTTTTCGTGCTTCTTTCTCCATAGTTTCTCAAAGATTAGTGAGACTGATTTCACAATCGTAGTTGCAAAATCTTTCAGACAATTTTAGGCCAAAACCTTCTAAATCTTTGATGTGCTGTCATGAGATTTCATCATTATTCATCAAAATGTTAACTTCTCAGGAAATAGGAGACTGAAGATTTAAATATGGTTTTTGCTGAGTGAGGTCTAGGGTTTCTTAATCATCTACCAAATCTAAGTTGCGAAAAGCAAAAATAATAGTTAGAAATATTATAATATGTATAAAACATTATCAATAAACAATGTATACAATATTATACATAGTTACACATATTATACAACACAGTTTATATTGACATTCTAGCCCATATTTAGCCCTCCAGTCCCCACCCTGTGTTGTATGTGCCTCTGAGTGGGGTGTATGTGCCTCTGCTTCTTTGACAAGGCACTCTCCTTCACCAAACTTTGGTCAAATTCCTCTGAGCCCTCTTCTAGGCATCGACCTTGGGCCTCCCTACCTCCTAGTTTTAGCAAGAATCCTGCTAAGTCACTTTAATTTTTTTTTCTGAGGAATATTAGCCCTAAGCTAACATCTGTGCCAATCTTCTTCCACTTTATATGTGAGTCGCCACCACAGCATGGCTGACGAGTGGTGTAGGTCCACACCCAGGATGAACCCGCAAACCCGGGCCGCCGAAGCGGGGCTTGAGAACTTAACCACTGTGCCATGGGACCAACCCCCTAAGTCACTTTAAAAAGAATCCTCCATCCTTGATATATGATCACTCTTGATAACTGTTCAAGTTCCTCATCCCCAGCCTTTGATGTCTAAGGCCTTGGCCTGCCTTTGGCAAGAACCCTGTTAGGTCAGTTCATCAAGTATTCTCCTACCCTTGACGTCTCCTCTTAGTAATTTTCCACCTACTGGCCCCCTCACCCTGCTCCTTGGCTATAAATCCCCACTTGTCTTTGTTGTATTCAGAGTTGAACCCCATCTTTCTCCGCTATTTCGATAGTCTTGAATAAAGTCTTCTTCACATTTTAACAAGTGTCAGAATAATTTTTTCTTTGACAGCCTCTTAAATCCCATTATCACACCTGATGTTTGCTGTTCTCTGGTTCTCTTCTTTCCATACTGCCAAGCATTGAAATCCCAAATTTTCTTTTTCAAATGCCCCAGGCCCACTGTTTAAATTCAGCGTCTTTTACTATGTTAGCCAGTCTCATACCTGGAAACCTGCAAGGGCCCAGAAGGAGGGGGAGAGAAATCAGCCTCCCATAGCAGGCAGCCATCTGTCCACCCACATCCCCACTCGCAGCCTCATTAGACACACGTGAGCGTGTGTACACACACACACACACACACACACACATACATGCCCCTCACCCATTCTCCTGGTAAGTAGGCTGCACACGGACTTGAGGAATCTGGGCTTCCCGGCTTTCTCAGGATTTCCATGCAGATGGAACCTCTACTTTATTGACAAGGGTTTGGAGAACCCACGACATCTTCTGCACTTTACCAGGTTCTCTAACTCAGTCACTTTCTTTTACTTCTGTTAAACTCCACAGACCTTTATAGCCCTACTCTGTGCAAGATACTTTGGGCAGGTGCTGTGGAGAATGAAAATAAAGATGACACAAGAAGATAACTCCTCACATGGTAAAAGAAGGAACAGCAAATCTTTCTCCCTCAAAACAACTGTGTGAAACGTTCGAAACAGAATCAGCAGTTCACAGTCTAGTGGAGGTGGGCGATGCTTCTGCCCTGAGATATGAGTCCCGGGGAGATTGAGGTCTCTGAGAGGTACAGTGTGACTTGGAGGTATGCGGGGGCCCTGGCTGAGCCTGACTGGTAGGGGAGGGGAGAGCTCCCCCACATGAGTGAACAGCTTAAATCCATGGGCAGACGCTGGCTTCCTCCTCCCACCCACCCGCAGCCTATTTTTCCACCTGGATTCCTCGCTGTATTAGTTTTCAAGGGCTGCCATAACAAAATGCCACAGACTGGGCAATTTATTTATTTTTTTTTTTTAAAGATTTTATTTATTTATTTTTTCCCCAAAGCCCCAGTAGATAGTTGTATGTCATAGCTGCACATCCTTCTAGTTGCTGTATGTGGGACGCGGCCTCAGCGTGGCCGGAAAAGCGGTGCGTCAGTGCGCGCCTGGGATCCGAACCCGGGCCCCCAGCAGCGGAGCGCACGCACTTAACCGCTAAGCCACGGGGCCGGCCCAGACTGGGCAGTTTAAACAACAGAAATTTATTTCTCGCAGTCTGGAGGCTGGAAGTCCAAGATCAAGGTGTCGGCAGGTTTGGTCTCTTCTGAGGCCTCTCTTTGGCATGTAGATGGCTGTCTTCTCTCTGTGTCCTCACATGGTCCTCCCTCTGTGCATGCACATGCCTGGTGTCTCTCTGTGTGTGTCTGTATCCTAATCTTCTCTTCTCATAAGGACTCTAGTCATATTGAATTAGGCCCACCCATATGACCTCATTTTACCTTAATCACCTCTTTAAAGGCCCTATCTCCAAATATAGTCACATTCTGAAGTACTAGGGGTTATAACTTCATTATATGAATTTTGGGGACACAACACTCACCTTGGTCAATGGCTTTGCCATTCAAGACCATGAGGCAACGAACATGAGACTCAGAGTCAAGATGTTGAGGACAGTGGAGCAGAAGAGTTGAAAAAAACCTAGGTCCTTGAAGAAGTCAGTGTCTCATCTCCTTCCAGGCTACTTGTTAAATGAACAATAAATGTAGTTATGGTTTAAGTCACTGTCAGTGAAGTGTCCGGTCATTTGCAGCTAAAAGCATTCCCACCTGATGTCCTTCCCCAGCATCTAGCACAGCATCTCGCATACAGCAGGCACTCAATAAGTATGTGTAAACAAATGAACTCTTCTGCTCCAAAGCCTTCGGTAGCTCTCCATCCCCTATTGTGAAACTGAAACTCCTTAGCAGATCATATAAGACTTTCTTCCTGCTCAATGTCTGGTCTCATTTTACATTTCCAGCTTCAACTCCCTCCATCCATACCTCAGACAGAGTAAATCCTTTTGTTGAGGGTGGTTAATCAAGAGGGATGCAGAGAGAACCAATGAGAGAGTCAAGGACCAATCGTGCATTCCAGGGGTTTGGGGAGGCAGAGGTATGTGTGGATGGCACAGAGGAGACGCAGCCCTAGAGTAGGAGGGAACAGATAAGGATGAGGAGATTTGCAAAGCTGGTTGGAAGGACGAAAGCTTGGGTGAGAGATTAGGAGGTCCTTGAAGAGACACAGGAAGAAAGATCACAAGGTTAAGGAAAGATGACTTTCCTGCCACAATACCAGGAAGCACGGGTGAAATGGAAAGTGGGTGTGTTCTCTTCCTGGAGCTGCCATAACAAAGTAGCACAAACTGGGTGGCTTAAAATAACAAAAATGTATTCTCTTGCAGTTCTGGAGGCCAGAAGTTCAAAATCAAGGTGTCAGTTGGCAGAGTTGGTTCCTTCTTGGGAGCTCCAGGGAGGATCTGTTCCATGCCTCTGTGGTAGCTTCTGGTGGTTTGCCAGAAATCCTTGACATTTCTTGGCTTGTAGCTACATAATATGCCTTCCCTCTCTGTGTTCCTGTCTCTATGTCTCTTCTCTTCTTCTTATAAGGACATCAGTCGTATTATATTAAGGATCAACCCCACTCAAGTATGACCTCATTTTACATCTTACTTACATATGCAAAGACTATTTCCAAATAAGGTCGCATTCACTGGCACCCCAGTGCCAAAATCTGTGTTGGTTTGCTCGGTTTGCCATAACAAAGTACCATAAATTGTGTGGCTTAAATAACAGAAATTTATTGTCTCCCAGTTCTGGAAGTCCAAAATCAAGATGTCAGTAGGATTGGTTCCTTGAGAGCTGTGAGACACAGATCTGTTCCAGACCTCTCTCCCTGGCTTGTAGATGGCCATCTTCTTCCTGTGTCTTCACTTCGTCTTCCCTCCATGCGTGTTAGGGTTCAACACATCCTTTTGTGGAACACAATTCAACCCTCAACTGCTCCTTTGGAATGTTCTTTCATGCTGAAGGATTGTCCCAGTGGTAGTGGTTGACTGCCTGATGGTGAGGGTGGGGATTTCTCATAACTTTTTATATAATACTCTTAAAAAAAGAAAGATTTGTTGTTCCTTTCTCCACTACATGATGAGCTATCTTTCTGTGTCTTAGTCATTTCTTATTCTCCACAGCACCTGACACAGTATATCACATGGAACAGGTCTCAATAAAGGTCCACGGAGTTTAATGGGTTTTATTCCCCATGTACCCCAGCGCAGGGCCAGTGCCTGGCTTACAGCAGAGGATGTGGTACAGACTGGTAATTGGGAGGCTAGACTTCCGTATTGGACAGACTGGGTTCAGATCCCAGCTTTGTCTTGTTTTGACTGTGTGGTCCTTGATTAACCCTCTATGCCTCTGTTTGCTCATCCATATAATGGGAACCATAAGGCTATCTACCCCATATGCAGTGCCTGGCTCATGACAAGTGTATAATAAGTACTAACTACTATTGTGCACACATGAAAGTGTGTTGACTTGAACCGGATACCGACACAATGTCCCCAGTCCAGAGATGTATTTACCTTTCAGCATTTCAGTGTGGATCATAGGACGTGGGACAGTGCCTGGATTTCCTTTGCCAAGCCCAGCCCTAACATACTTGCCTTGCCATCACATGCATTAGGTAACTTTCCCACGATGGCCATCAGCCTGAACCTCGGAGGAGGCTCCTGGGTTTATTCATCTGAATGCAGGGATCAGCTAATGCAATCGTTCATTTCCATGGTGACAAACTTTGCTTCGGTTTGTTTGATCTTGGACTCCAGGTCATTGTTACTGCGTTTGTTTCACAATTTGATTTGTAGAGGAAAAAAACATCAGAGGGAGGAGAGCTGCTTGGCAGGAGACACACCTCGTGGGAGACACTGGAGAGTGAGTGGGTGCGGTCTTGTCTACCTAATAGCCCCAAAGAGAGGGTGGAGAACCTTTGTCCTCTGCATCCTCAGCGTGTTAGGACACAGAGGAATGACGTGATTCTGCAGCAGGATTCCACTGTGACAGACCGAGGGCAGAGGGAGTTAACAGGTAAGCTGTTTACATTCCCAACAGAGGCTGTGCTCGGTCCTCACCTGGCTCCCCCACTTTGCAGGACTCGCATGGGCCTGGGTTCACAGAGAGCCTGCAGAATAATTTTACGGTCAGCCCCGGATCAGAGTGGATCTTGGCTTCCAAAAGGCAAGAGAATAAAGACAGGCAGGCAAAAGGGCTTGATTTAACATAGAGCTGGCTTCAGACCCTATGTTCACCTGAAAAAGACCCCATCACCTCTAGGTGGAAGACAGTGGGTGGACGTTGTGGAGGAGGGTCTTTGCTACATTGGGTTGACTCTGAGATTTCCTAGAAGTGTGAGGGACAGTGAGGAGTGGGGTAAAGATTGATGGGGCAAAATACAGCTAATAGGTTATGATCTCCTCCCTTTTTTTTTGGTGAGGAAGATTGGCCCAAGCTAACATCTGTTGCCAATCTTCCTCTTTTTGCCTGAGGAAGATGGTCCCTGAGCTAACATCTGTGCCAGTCTTCCTCCACTTTGTATATGAGACACTGCCACAGCATGGCTTGATGAGCGATGCAAAGGTCTGTGCCCGGGATCCAAACCCGTGTACCCCAGGCTGCCGAAGCGGAGCATGTGAACTTAATCACTACACCATGGGGCCGGCCCCAATCCTCTCACTTTTTAACGATGATGATAAGAATGACCATTTCTGAGATTTGCTGTATGTCAAGCCCCAAATTAGATGATTTCCATATATTATCTCTGGTCCTTACAACTCTCAAGGTGAACCACTTGAGACCACTCCATTTATCTATGACTGTGTGATAAACCAACCCAAAATAAGTGACATAAAACCAAAGTCACTTTATTATGCTCATAAATTGTGTAAGGTAGGAAGAACTATTCCTCTACCCTCTAGGTCCTTCTAGCTGGTCTAAGAATTAAATTGATATGAGACAGAATAACAGGAGAAAATCAAACCAAGTTTAATAACATGTATACATGGGAGAAACCCAGGAAAACTCAGTAACTCGCCAAAGTGGCTGAAGCCACCACCTTAAATACCACCTTCAGCTAAAGATAAAGGAGGATGCTGGGGGTAGTGGTTTGGGATTTCAAAGAGGAGGAAGGCAATTCATGTGGAGATGGAAAAGCAAATGTTTGGTAAACAAATGTTTGCTGGGCCATCTATAGATAAAGTGACCTGAGAGAGAACTTTGATAAAAACTGGCTCAGCGAGGATCCTCTTGTCTACCAACTAGTTTATATTATACTATAGCTATCTTATGGTATTAGCTCCTTCCTGGAACAGGACTTCTATCTTAAATTCTTTTAGACAGTTAGGGGGAAGGTCAAAGTTTCTTTTAGAGTCTGTTGTCCTTAAAAATAATCAAGCCAAAGAGACACATTTTGGGGTGGCCAAGTCTGATCCCCCACAATTGTCTGGGTCAGGATTTGGAAAGGGCACAGTGGGGACTGCTTGCCTCTGCTGCATGATGTCCAGGGCCTTAGCTGGTGTGTTCCAACAGCAGTTCTCTGACACCAACTGGGTGTCTCGCAATACAATTCAATTCTGACACTAACTACTTGGAGTTAGCATAGACCCCATATGTTAAAAGCAAAGTCCTTCACAAGACTGCCCCCACTTCAACAACAGCCACAGGTTTCAGTGTCCCTAAGCCACCTGCACTTCTGTTCAGCCAGCTACAAATTCGGGGCTTCCCACACCCCCCACAGGTTTGATAATTCATTAGAACTACTCACAGAACGCAGGAAAGTGCTATATTTACAATTACCATTTAAAGGATACAAATGAACAGCCAGCTGAAAAGGTACATGGGGTGAGGTCTGGGAGGGTCCCAGGCACAGGACCCTCTGTCCCCATGGAGTCAGGGTGTACCACCCTCCCAGCAGATAGAGATGTTCACCGACACGGATGCTCTCCCAAGCCTCAATGTCCAGAGTTTTTATCCAGGTTTCATTATGTAGGCGTGATTGATTAAGTCATTGGGCAGCTAAAAGTTCCACCCCTCTAATCACGTGATTGGTTTTCCTGGTGACCAGCCCCCATCTAGAAGCTATTTAGGGGTCCATGATGAGTTGTCTCATTAGTATAACAAAGACACTTCTTTCACTCAGGAAATTCCAAAGATTTTTGAAGCTCTATAGCAGGAACCAGGACAAAGAGCATATTATTATTATTTTATCACAGCTAGAAAAACTCAAAGTGCTGTGAGACTCAACGTGGGGACCAGTATCTTCTGGAGACTCATCACTCACATGCCTAGTGGTTGATGCTGGCTGTCTGGGGGATCTCAGCCAGGCTGTCAGCAAGATACTTCTGTGAGGCCTCTTCATGTGGCCGGGGCTTCCTCGCAGCATGGCAAGTTCCGGGAGCTAATGTCCCAGGAGAGGGATCCAGGCAGAAAATGTATTGCCTTTCACAGACATGGATGTCACATTGTGTCCCTTCTGCCTTTGCTGAGATTCAGGTTCACCTCTTCGTGAGAAGAGGGTTAAAGTCTCCTTGTAAGAGGAGTGTGTGGAATGGGAGATTTGTTGAAGTCCTTTGGAAAATCTCTCTGCCACAACACTTGTTCAAATAGAAGGAAACTCAGACTCCAAGAAGTTCAGTGTCTCTGTGGTGTAGTAAGAAATATATTTGGTCTTTGTTCCCAGTTCCTAGCACAGAGCTTCTAAATCCCCTGGAATTTCCTGAGACAGGAATGTGTTTTGTTACTCATAATGAGCCCCTTTCAATTACACCTGAGTTTATGCTAATGAGGTGACTGTGGGTGGGGACTCTAGATAGCCTCGGGATGGGGCTGGTCACCAGGAAGACCAAGTGATTACTAGAGGGTTGGAACTTTCAGCCCACCCTCCACCTACAGGGAGGGAAGGGGGCCTAGAGATTGACTTCCATTAAAAACTCTTGAACAAGGGGCCAGCCCGGTGGCGCAAGCGGTTAAGTGCGCGCGCTCCGCTGCGGCGGCCCGGGGTTCGCCGGTTCGGGTCCCGGGCGCGCACCGACGCACTGCTTGTCAAGCCATGCTGTGGCGGCGTCCCATGTAAAGTAGAGGAAGATGGGCATGGATGTTAGCCCAGGGCCAGTCTTCCTCAGCAAAAAAGGGGAGGATTGGCAGATGTTAGCTCAGGGCTGGTCCTCCTCACAAAAAAAAAAAAAAAAACTCTTGAACAACAAGATTTGGAGAGCTTCCAGGTTGCTGAATGCGTCCTCATGCCATGAGGGGGGTGCACCCCAGCTCCACGGAAACAGAGGGTCTGCCCTCAGACCCTATCGGATCTCACCCTATATACCTCTTCATCTGACTGTTCATTTGCATCGTTTATAATAAACCACTAAATGTAAGTAAAGCGTTTTGCTGTGTTCTGTGAGTCCATCTAGCAAATTACCAAACCTGAGTGGGGGTTGTGGGAACCCCAAATTTGTAGTCAGCCAGGCAGAAGTGTGGGTAGCCTGGACTCCTCATTCGCAGCTGGCATCTGAAGTGGGGCAGTCTTGCGGCACTGAGCCCTTTAACTTGTGGGTAGATAATGCCAGCCCTTTAACTCAGGTCAACAGTGTCAGCATTGCACTGAATTGTTGAACACCCAGCTGCTGTCAGAGAATTGGTTGTTGATGTGGAAAAAAACTCCACACAGACTCCTAAGGGCCATAAGCTTCTAAGTGCCAGCTCTGAAATCTAAACCCAGTCTCCCTGGATCCAAGGCACTCCTCTGTCCACATTATTGCACCGTGATGCCAAAATCCCTCAAGCCTTTGGGTTCCCTTTGCATATCATCTTCTCCCATCTAGTTGACATCTAACCATCATCTGACCTGTGTGATCTTCTTGAGGCTCCTAGATTCTCTTTTATCGTCCTTTACACCATTTGTTCTCAAACCTTATTTCCTCCTAGAAACAAAGGACAGATCTGTTCCCATACACAGCCCACTCTCTTCAGGGTCGCAGATCATAGGCTGTGGCACAGATGAGGGAGCTCTGGGGACGTGCTGTGGAGCAAACATTGATCCCACCCTCTTCTCTCCCCTCTCTAAAGCGCATGAGAACACAAGCCGGGGGAAGGGACTCATTACTGGGATAACGTTGCAATCCACCTTAAAATACGTAAAAGTGAATCCTCTGCATCTTGGGTACTTACATGTTTCTCCTAATAATCCACAAGCAGCCAACTGTGCCACTGATGGAGGCACCGTGGTTTGCGTCCATAGCTTAAGACACTTGGATGTAGATCCACCAGATCAACAGCTAAATTTTTTTTCTATAAATCCAACTTGCAACCATCCCTCTATTGGTTCTTTTATTGTTCACACATCTTATGTATTTTCTTATTTAAAACCTGAGGATCTTTTATCCTATATAATGAGCCTCTAACCTTCTATTCACCAGTTTTCAGCGCAGCTTTCCTGTCCCCTCCCAACTGGGTCATGCCTTTGTCCTCTGCCACTTGAAATCTCTACATCCTCTTCTATTGATTCTTCCCTGCTCATTCACGTCTTCCAAGGCTAAAAGCCTCCTCAATATGCGCTTCATGTGTAAGAAATTCTCAGACATGTGCTGTCTCAGCTGGAGCAATCCAACTTGGGAGTCCAATCGTAGTCAGCTTGGGCTGCCGTAACAAAGACTGGGCGGCTTAACAGAATATTATTTTCTCACAGTTCTAGAGGTTAGAAGTCTGTTTGGGTTCTTGGTGAGGGCCCTCTTTCTGGTTTGCAGGTTGTCCTCACATGGCAGAAAGAGAGAGAGAAGAGGGAGGGAGGGAGGGAGAGAAAGAGAGAAAGCAAGTTCTCTCTCGTCCCTTCTTATAAAGACACTAATCTCATCATGGGAGCCCCACACTCATGACTTCATCTACACCTAATCACCTCCCAAAGGCCCCATCTCCAAATACCATCACATTGGGGGTTAGGGCTTTGTCGGGGGAAGAGGGAGAATCTCCCTCTGCCCTTTTCCTTAAGGTTCTTCTGGCTGGCCAAATAATTAAAAAATTCTCACCATTTCCTTCCGACAGACTCAGCAGATAGAGATTCCGGGAGGCTGACGTGGTAAGAAGTCTTACCTTTTTGCCGGCTTTC
>JAQQSS010000216.1:0-20134 GCA_028646465.1 Rhinoceros unicornis
TCACTAGCTCTGCGTCCTGATGTGCACAGAGCTCACCGTTTTCATCTAGGGTCTCCATATATGTGCCTAGGAACTGGCCAACACGTAGTATTTAATCATTCATTTCTTGAATGAATGGGAATAAACATGATCACTGCCTGGAGCTTTATTCTACACTAGTCAAATCTGGACACGCACCCAACCTTCTGAAATGGGTAAATGGATAAACAAATGTGTTATGTCCACAGAATGAGATAGTACTCAGCAACAATAAGGAGTTAACTATTGCTAAATGCCGCAGGGTGGAGGAGTCCCAAGAACATCATGCTAAGTAAAATAAGCCAAACACATGGTATATATTCCATTTATATAGCGTGTTTGAAAAGGTAACAGAAATTCAAAGAAATCAAGTCAGCGGTCGTCTGGGGCTGGGGTTGTGGGGGACACTGACGGCAGTGGGATACAAGGAATGTTGAGGGAGACAGGAAGGCTCAATATTTTGTTTATGGTGGTGGCTACACAAGCGCAAACATTTGTCAAAACTCAAGGAATTGTATACTTCAAATGGGTGCACTTTCTTGTTTTTAAATCATGCCTCAAGGAAGTGGGAAAAAACTCTTAGCTTGTTTAAGTGGTCACCAGAATTAACAGCCTAACCTTCTCATTGTCCAAAATGGGACACAGTCACAGAGAGGGCTACCTCTGTGTGGGAGAGAGGAGAAGGGACTTACCCACTGTCACACAAATTGGAAGTGTCAGGCCTGAGGCCAGAATGCAGGTCTCCTGACACCCAAGCAAGTTTCCTTCACACTCCTGCCTCCCAGATGAAGGCCGTGTCTGCCTTCCCTGAGGGAACACGGGCACTTCCCTCCAACGACAGGCCCTGGTCAGGGGCCCCAGGGCACTGTTCACTCCCACCTCCAGGTGACCATAAAGCCTGGTGTGCTGGTTGACTTGTCCAATAGTTTGCATCGTGAGGATAAGCTCTGCCTGCCAGGGTGGGGATGGGAGGAGAGTCATCCCCCAGGGCTGGTCTCTGCAACGGCTGAGAGACAGAGACTCCTGAATATATTCAAGGATGTTGAAGCCTAAGGGGGCACTGAAAAGACTCAGGAGAGTTCGGATATCTTCATTTCTCCAAGTTAGAATTTTTCTTTTCTCTTGAATTCTCAAGGAGAGAACCTCACCTGTCAGATAAGTTCTTCATTTTCTGTGAGCTCACTGGACCATCCCAGAGGGAAAAGTGAGTCTGTGAAAGAACTTAGTAAGAAGAGTTTTGGACATCCACTTGTCCTTGGAGGAGGTTAATAATTAGGTGGGTGAAAAGAATTCATAACTTTTGCAGTTGTCTGTTGTTGCATGAAAACATGACACCAAACATAAGTGGTTTAAAGTATCAGTGCATTAACTCTCAAAATTTTGGGGTCAGAAAATCAAACAAGGCTCAGCTGGGTGAGTCTGCTCTTCCAGGTGGCATCAATGGAAATCACTCGAGTGGTGCGTGGGTTAGTTTAGAGGGTCTGGGATGACCTCACTCACATTGCTGTGCCTTTTTATGGATGGCTGGAAGGCTGGGCTCTGTGGGAACTTTCAACCAGGGCACTTACACATGGGTAGACTTCTTACACGGGAGTCCAAGGTTTTTCAAGAGACCCACACAGAAGCTGCAAACTCTGTGTCTTGTTCTCAGAAATTAAAAAAAAAATAAAAGTTACATCCACCAATTCTTTTTGTCAAGCAAGTCATCGAGTTTCAGGGTGAAATGAAATAGACTCACTTTTCAATGGGAGGAATAGCAAAGAATTTGCTGTCTTCCTTCATATACCACAAACACCTCCTGGGAGCTCTGTGGCAACAGGGATGCTGTGATGCACGGCCCAAGGACCAGTTGGGTAGGAAGATCAAAAGAATCATAACACGATGCTGCACTAAATGATGGAGATTGGAATCTTATGGGAACACTGAGGATAGAGCAAGGGTTAGTGAAGACTTTGCTACCGAGCTCTAAGGGACTGGTGACCCCCAAGTGGGTCCTTTTGCCTGGAGCCACTCTCACCAATAGAACGAGATCGGGTTTGGAATAGCAGAGGAGAAACTTTATTCATTGATCAATGAATGGAGGAGGCAGAGTTCATGCTCTAAAACACCTTCTTCCTCAAGGGAAGGTGAGCAGGGTTCTTATGGGATGTGAAGGGGGAGGGGTCTCCACATCATTGCTCAGGGTTGGGGGCTTTTGGGGCATGCACAGATCTTCTCTTATACAAGGTACTTTTTGCACAAGTTTCCTTTTGTGCATGGCACCTTTTGCACACGTTTCATTTCGCACATGGCACCCCATCTCCATCTTGGACTTTTCTGGTTTGGTCTGGTTCTGCCATTTGTTCATCTGGCATTTTTCTGTCTTGGTTCCTGTAGGCAAGTACAACTTAAAAACAAAGCATTAGACATGGAAAATATTTTAGGGACTTCCCTAGTGACAAAATCCCTCCTCTGACTATGTCCTGTTCCTCATTCTTGAGGTGCAATGGATAAAGTTCCATCTTTCTTAATTGCTTCCAGCTGACCAGGGGCATCATCATAGCGGCCCGTAGAAGAGCAGCACTTATCCCTAGCAACTTTTAGATATGTTTGATCGTCATCCGGGCAGACTCCTAACCTCTCATATCCCTAAGTAATACCATGTGGATTTTAATTAGTCTTTTGCTAGCAAAGGAAACCAGACAGTTTAGGATGCAAGGCCCAAAGAGTAGAAGAAGCAGAATAGCCCCTAGAGGCCCAAAAAGTGATAGAAACCAAGTCAGGTTTGGAAAAGCCTGTTTAACCCCCAGATCTGTTTTGTTAGGTCTGGTTGGCCTTTTTCATTTAACCAATTAGCCTCTTTTTGTAGCCTAGTGGCACTGTACATGTAGGCACTCCAGGGAGAGCACAGGTCAGGGTGAGGAGAAGTATAGTTATGGGAGATGATAGAAAAGGAGTCCCAGCACCTCCATGAGGGTGGGATGCCAGGCCACCAAGGACTTATCTTTGTGTCTCCAGAATAAGAGCTTCAGGTCTGAGAGGTGCTCATAAGTGAAGTCAGGATGGCTTGGAGTTTCCAAGTCTTCCAGTTTGGGGGCTCTCTTGACTTGGGTATGGTGCACCTGAGGGGTGACTCCCTGTAATTTTAGGGCAGAGTAAGTGGTTAGAATCACCAGATAAGGCCCATTCCACTTAGGATTGAGCTGGTCCTGTGAGCTCCCAGTTTGCCATGTTTTTAGGTATACCCAATCCCTGGACTGGAAGGAATGGAGGTCCAGGTCAATGCAGCCAGGCAGGACCTGCTTGCCATATGCTGTGAGTACCTTCACTGTTTCTTCTACCTGAAGGGCACACTCTAGTTGTTCTCCTGTACCTCCAGTATTCCCCAGTTTGCTTTTTGACCAGGTGAATTGGAGTGTTGCATGCTAATTGGCATGGCCTGATGAAGCCTTGATTGATCCAGTTCTTTATGACAGGGGCATGACGTTTAGGGCATCCTATCTGAGAGGATATTGTTTAACATTTGGGCGCTTGTGCCCAGATTTTAGTTCAACAATCATGAGGTCTGCTCAGACGGCATATCCCATTTTTCCTTGGGACCAAACTCAAGGATTTACCTCTGGTAATACCATTATTTCCCTTTAAGTCTTTTGACTCAGTCTCTTTTGTTAAGAGCATAATCAGCTGGTGGCTGAAGGCTGAGGAGACATTTACTTCCAATTGGTCCCCTTTCAAATAAATGGAGGCTCCTAATTTATGCAGTAGGTCCCTACCCAGTAAAGGAATAGGGCATTCTGGCATGTATGAAAAGGAATGGGTTAACTGTTTTTCACCTAATTTGTAGCCTAAGTGTTTAATGAACCACTTGTTCTCTGGGGCCCCTGATACCCCTACCATATTACATCTCTGGCTAGTAAGTTTGGAGATTTGTAGCCAGATATTTGAAGAAACTAGAAGAATTTAAGATCCATTCCAGTTTACAGGTAGAAAACAAAAACCTCAAAGACAATTAACAAGAGTAGAATCTAATATCCACAAATGTGTATTATAGTTTCTACTGAAACATAATTTTTCTAAGGTCACCCTCAGTTTTACCAAACATAGCCAAATTAAGACTAATTAGTTTGTAAAATAAGTCTAGTTTCAATAAATTTGGCCCAATTATTTACATAAGTACAGCAAGAATAGCAATTGATCATATAGGCTCCTTTAAATCTCCTTTGCTGGAACTTTTTATAAGGAATCTTAGATTGAATTTTAAAGGCCTCTTGCTGGAAAGCAAAGCCAAGGACTCATCATCAGACTCTGCCTATAATACCTATAGATTTGGATGAATTTGTCTCTTCTCTTGAGGTTCCTTGTGCCTGTCATGGAAGTGACCTTCTTTACTCACCCAGTAAGGTTGCTGGGAACCCTGTAAACAAGGTACCAGGCCAATATTTCCATGTGGCTTTATTCCATAAACTCCAATCTTTGTCCCTTAGCTGTCTTGTCATATCTGAGTCTGTATGTTTCTCTCAAATATGACATTCCAATCAAAGCTTTGGTAATATAACCAGTGTTTCCAATTGTGTCCTATTATAGGGAAGACAGCTTCTTATTGAACTTATGCAAATAATTATATTGCCATGAAAATAAGAATATTCACTCACTAAGAGTTTCCAAATTCTGGAGGGATCAGGCAGGGAGGAAAGATAAATGTTTCAATTCTGCTTACAAGGGTATAATTTACCAAATTGCTATAAGTCATAGTTAGCTTAAGAGAAAATAGAAAAAGCTTCTCTTAAATCTGAAAAAAACAAAACATTAAAAAATCAGCAATATTTTAAATGAAAAAATATTTCATTTGTCCCATGTAATCAATTCTTGATCTTCTGTTAGCAGTTTCATGGAGTCATCAGTTTTTCTGTCAGAGTTCTGTAATTTCTACCCAGTTCAGTATTATGATCTGAAAGTTTGTCAGAAACCTGTATTCTAGAATAAGTGTCAAGAGTCCTTTCCATGAATCTCTCTGAAAATGAAACATTTTTGCAAAAGCATCAGAGTAAAACAAAACTATCTGTAAATGACAAAAGACTTAAAAATGGCAATTGGCAAAGCAATTAGGTTATTTCTGTGACATATAACACTTTAAAATAACTAGAATTATGACTGACAACCAAGGCAGATCAGAATATTAGGAATGTTATACAATTTTTTAAACACTCATAACATTTACCAACATTATATCATAGGTTCCTATGAAACAATGCTTAGTTATCCATTTAACCATGGTGACAATTAAAGATTGTCAGAAAATTAAATAGCTGGAAGAAAAACTTTAGCATCTGTGATTAAAGACCTGATAAAAACAATACAGGAAATTTAATTTGATGAAACATAAAATCCTACCCTTCTGGTAGACTACTCAAAGAAAAAACCTTTCATAATCTCTTTATCAAAGCAGACTACAAGTTTAAGAAAATTATCCTTTTAAGAGAGGGAAAAACACAAATTCTAATTTTATACCAGCTTACTTTTGACATTAAAACTCATTTAATTAATTAGATTCATTTCAATCTTACCCACCTGGACCACACATAACACTTTTTCAGGGTTCCTCTTCCACAAACGTTCTATAACTTTCTTTTTATATTCAGAATTTGTCCCATGCCTTTTGTTTGTTTGTTTGTTTTTAGTACTTTAGGACAAATTTATCTTTCTTAACAAAACAAACAAAAATATTTCCATTCTATATACCTTCTTTACTGAAAACATACATCTTACTTTCATTGAATACAAAGATGTTTTCCTTATTAAGTTTTAGTCATATATATTAATTAGAATTCTTAATCCTTACAGACCTTAATTTTTAGTGAAAACTAAGAAGAAATTATAAACTGTCTTTTCCATTAGCATTCTGTGGCTTGGCAAATTTATAAATACTTTTTATAATTTCTAGAAACATGTTACCTCATAGTACAATCCTTTAATAAAATACAAGACATGTTTACTAACAGAACCACACATCTTTTAGTTTCTTTGTAATAAGAAGCCAAATGTAGATAAACTTGGACGTGTTTAGCAATAATGTTTTAGTATTTTATCATATTTGAAAATGATCTAGATATGCAATGAATTTTTATCATTTAATTTCACTTAGCAAAACTTCAAAGTTTCAAGTTACCAAAGAGATTTTGAAAGTTATTTTAAATACATATGCCATAACTCATAATTATTGTTAAAAAGTTCACCCAACATTCTTATCTTTTTCACATCTATTTAGTTTACTTGTTCCCAACAATTATGTAGATTGCCTACAAAATTTCATGAGACATTAGAGAAAATTAGCTATCATTTTGTTATTATTTTTGCTAACCAGTTTTATAACAGAGATAACATGAGCTTATTTCACTAATAAAGGCTACATGTCTGCATCATGTCTGATGCTGATAACTCTAAAGACATGCCTATTTTAATCAAACTGTTGCCAAACACAACCACAGATTCTTTTAACCACCACACAGTAGGACCAATAACTGAAATGCCAGGCTTGTGGCAAGGAAAGAGGTTTACTATCAAACGCAGCCAGAAAAGGAGATGGGAGTTAGAACTTAGATCCACCTCCTAGAAGGGAAAAAGATAGGCGTTTTTCTCTGTGGTTTTAGGCAGAGGAAAGAGAGCATGTGCTGGGGTTTTAGGTAGAGGAGGGTGCATGTGGCCTTGCTGGTTGGTGCCTTCCCACCAGCCTGCATTTGGCCTTGAAGACTGAATCTTGTTGTCTAGACCTTGAATTTCTGAGAAAGACAACTCCCTCATTCACTAAAGAAGGACAGAAAGACATGGTTAGTTTTTTTTATTTTTTCATTTTTTTTATTTTGGTGAGGAAGATCAGCCCTGTGCTAACATCTGCCAATCATCCTTTTTTTTTTTTTTCTGAGGGAGATTGGCCCTGGGCTAACATCCGTGTCCATCTTCCTCCACTTTATATGGGACACCGCCACAGCATGGCTTGCCAAGCAGTGCGTTGATGCATGCCCAGGATCTGAACCGGTGAACCCTGGGCCACCGCAGTGGAGCGCACGCACTTAACCACTTGCGCCACTGGGTCAGCCCCCTAGACGTGGTTAGTTTTGAACAGCAAACATGTTGAATTTGTACAGCTGCAGTTAGCAAAGCTTATCTCAAAGTGTTTGCTCTAGGGAAGATTTTTTAACTCCTTAGTTCTCGGTTTCAAAACCAACAAACTTAAATAAGCTTTGTTTCATATCACCTTAACTTGAAAGACTTGGGTTAGTTTCTATTACATTTAGAAATAATTTATGTAAGCCCTTACTTTAAGCCAATTAAGCAGAGCTCTTAATTTTGACAATACATCTGGAGGTTGTAAAATATCACATATAGACACACACATAAGCAAAAGACAGATACAACAAAGATTTTATAACCTCTGTTTTAAAATTTTTCCTTAGATTTTTGGGCAAGAGTGCTTTCAGAACAGTCTGCATCTCCAAAAGCTTCTTTTCCCATTTATTTTTTCTCTTTCAGTCTTAGGAATCTGGGATGGCCTAGATAATAGCTCCCGGAGAAGTCACAAATTTTTGAGATTAACAGGGAAAGTTAGTTACTTATCAAAGGACTGACACACCCATCCAGTTACATTATCCTTAATTTGCTTGTTTCCCTCTGGGTACATAGTTTTATTGTAATTTAGGGAAGAAGGCCTAAAAAGTTCCTATCAACTTTTAAATATCAGCTTCTGATTTGGCCAAACTTCTGATCATAAATTACCAAATCTTGTCAAGTTTCAGCTGGTTCAAACAATAATTATTCCTGACAGCATTATACAACTCCATTAATTTTTTTTTATTTTAGTTTTCCCTTGACTGTTTAAGGTTAGCAGTCTCCCAGAAAATCTCCCAGAGTCTTATTACCCCTGGGAGGGGCTGGTATTGGGTCATCCCCCAAAGGTAGATTACGGGGGTTTCCATAAAGCCATGACTCAATACGTGCACTTCTTGAATGATCTTACCTAACTGGAACGGTCCTTCTAACAGCCAATGTACAAGTTTTGGAGGCTCAAAGGAGCCTCAAAGTGGCCACTGTAATTTTAAATTATCCCGGGTTATCTTCATCCAAAGATTCTTTTCTTTTTGCAGTAACGATCCTTTTTATAGCTGTTTTTGAAGTCAATTTGACCATTTTAAAATGAGATCTCCTTTACCATGCTTAATTAACATTGCCTGAAGGGTGGATTTATATGCCCTCATAATATCAGGCAAGGGAAAAGTTTCCCAGCAAGACACAATATTTATCCCCACAATATAATTTAAAATATAATCAAGCATAAGAGATGTAATCACTTTTATGTAAAGCCCATCATTCCTGGCCAGTCCTGTTGGAAGAAGATTAGTGCAAAGACAAAAACAAAACAAAAACCCTGAACAGCTGTTCTTACCTCCTTCCAGCACCACCTCAAAACCTCCCACTGAGGTGTCCTGCCATGAGGATTAGGCGCCCCTAACTGTGACCTGGGGTGATCAGACATCCCTGATCCCTCACCTAGTCCATCCCTCACGGACTGGTACCTGTCCTTCAGAGAGGGGCTGCTTTAAGGGACTGGCAAAAACATTCCCAGGGAAAGAAACTCCTTCGGTCCTTTTCTGAGGAAAAGAGCTCCCTCAGTCCATTCCTGCGGAGAAGCCCCTCTTCTCCCTCAGTCCTGCATGTACACACACCTTCTGTTCTGATGCTAAACCAAAGGTAGACTTTATGTTGGCTTGTAAGAGATACTCCTTGACTCAAACCAAGCAGCAGAAGACAAAAGTCTAAGTGGAGCTGCAGGTGCTGGCTTGGTAAGAGTCAGTGGGGAAAGTCCAGTGGCCAAGCACCGGGCAGGACAGTCCTGGTTTCCCTCCCACTCACATATCTCCGACAGCATAGGTGAGTCAGCCCGGCACATGCTTCCACAGCCCATTGCTTCACCCACTGGAAGCCAAGAGGCCAAATTCAAGAAGAGGAGCGAGTGACTATTCCAGTCCCTTTGTTGTTGCCATATTTTGTTACCGACCCCTAAGGGACCAGTGACTCGCAAGTGGGTCCTTTTGTCCAGAGCTGCTCTTGCCAATAGAACAAAATGGGGTTTGGAATAGCAGGGCAGAAACTTTATTCATTGATCAATGAATAGAGGAAGCAGAGCTCATGCTCTAAAACACCTTCTCCCCAAAAGGAAGATGAGCAGGGTTCTTATGGGATATGAAGGGGGAAGGGTCTCCAAGTCATTGATCAGGGCAGGGGGCATTTGGGGCATACACACTTCTTCCCTTATTGTACACAGCACCTTTTGCACAAGTTTCTTTTTGTGCATGGCACTTTTAGCACATGTTTCCTTTTGTGCACGGCACCCCATTGCCATCTCGGATCTTTCTGGTTTGGACTGGTCCTGCCATTTGGCCATCTGGCATTGTTCTGCCTTGGTTCCTATAAGCAAGCACAACTTAAAAACAAAGCATTAGAAATGGAAAATGTTTTAGGGATGTCCTTGCGTGACACCTTGGCTAATAGAGAAGTGTTCTCAGCGGTAACCTTGGAGGAGAGATGAGATATGCTGAGGGAAGAATCCAAGTCAGGCACCAGTTTCATCATGCTTGCCTCTTTCTCCAGCATGGGAGGTCCATTGGAGCAAAAGCTCTGTGTCTGTTCTGTCCACAGCTGCAGCCACAGAACTTCACACAGAGTGTCATTTGTTCACTAAGTGTTAATGAGAAGAGATGAGCAGATATGAAAATGCACACAGCTGCAAATATAGAGTGTCAAGAGATTTTCACATATTGAGGTATATGGGGTAGTTATTTGGGTTCAAAACTGATTCCGCTTGAATTAAAAAGCCTGACTTAAGGCCTATCAAACATACATTGTACATCTGCTTTAACCATTAAAGTAAAGAATGTACTCTCTTAAGACAAGAATGCATACTTCCCCACCTACTCTTGTATAGGTAACACCTATCAGTAACTCCCTTATTAATCTCTTGCCTGACATCCGGGTCATGTTGACCTGCTAATTTGCAACTGAATGCCTATTTGAAACTTTGATGAAAATGTATCCTGGGCGTGTTTAATGTATGTTCTTTGTTCTAAAAAGATATAAGACTGTACTGAAAACCATGCTTCTCTGGAACGCTTTCTTCCTTTCCGGAAAAGGCCTTGCTGGATTATAATCCTCACTGTGGCTCAAGTAAAGCTCACCTTATTTCTCTTATCTAGAAAATGGTTATTGGTTATTTTGCATGGACACCTCTTGGTGTAGTGTGGCAGAATTTCAGAGAAACCCACCGAAGACTACCTGGAATCTACTTTGGACTGGCGCTTGGTACCACTTGGGCCCACTGAACCCCTCCGGCTTCATGGCACTCTTCAGGCACCCCTGGTGAGTTCTCCTGAAACCTGGACCTCATTATTTAAGTCACAGGTCCTGACTTTTACTTGAGCTGTTTAAAGTCTTAAGACTAGGTTTCTTAAGGGGGTACTGGTACATTTCCTAGGTAAGAGAAACCTATGGGAAATTTCCTAGGCCAGGGAAGTCTAGAGGGAACTTTGAAGTGAATGGGGCAGGCTTACCTTTAATTTGGCTTTAAATTGGAAAGAATTGTGTCTATAAACTCTGAGCAAATTGTTTAATAGGAAAATGAGAGACCAAAAACTCATTCAGATCCAAAGAGAAGAGACACCAGCTCCTCCCAGCCGTAAGGTGTTCTCAGGTGACTGAGAACCTAGTGGGAATGTCTGAGGTTGAGCCTCAAGATATGCAGTGGTCCCATAGGGAATTCTATCGTGATTGTTCACTTTAAGTAATTGATGGCCCTCTGAGGATGCACATATGAGGGTTGGTTGTCCACTTGCTCTGAGCCCCCTCAGTAGTTTTAGACTGACTGGCAGGAGAAATTGAGACAAATAAGACAGTGCTCACAACTTTTTTAGGGAGTGATACTGCCAAGCAGCACACTTTGACCCACTACACTGTCCTTAGAAATTATTCAGACTTTATAGTAAAATGAAACTAAAAGAAAATGGGAAATCAAGCTTCTAAAAGCTGACTAGTTCCTGAATGGGCAGCCTCCCCCTGGAACTCTGGCTGGCTTCATGTATAATACATATGGTGGAGTGGATACTTGCAAGTGCTTAACAAAGTGGAGATAACTATAAATGGTTGGATATTTGGATCAAGATAACCTGGGATAATTTAAAATTACGGTGGCCACTTTGGGGCTCCTTTGAGCCTCCAAAACTTATATACTGGTTATTAGAAGGAATGTTCTAATTAGAGAAGATCTTTTAAGAAGTGTGCTTATTAAATCATGGCTTTACAAATACCCCTGTATTCTACCTTTGAGGGAGGACCCAATATGAACCCCTCCCAGCGTTAACAAGACTCTGAGAGATTTTCTGGGAAACTGCTACCCTTAGTCAAGGGGAAACTGAAGTTTACAAAATTAATGGAGATGCTTAATGCTGCCTGGAATAGTTACTGTTTCTCCCAGGTGAAACCTGACAATATTTGAAAAGATTTAGTAACTTATGATCAGAAATTTGGCCAAATTGGCAGTTGATATTCAAAGCTTTGATAGGAATTCTTTTAGGCCTTCCCTAAATTAAGATAAAACTAAGTACCCAGAGTGAAAGAAGCAAATTAAGGATAAGGTAAAGGAGGGGTTTGTCAGTCTTTTGATAAGTAACTAACCTCCCCCGTTTATCTAAAAACCTTGTGACCTCTCTGGAAGCTATTAGCTAGACCATCCCAGATTCCTAAGACTGAAAAAAGCGGGGAGGAGAAGACTTTGGAGATGCAGACTGCTGTGTAACCACCCTTCCCCAAAAATCTAAGGAAAAATTTTAAAACAGAGGCTATAAAAGCTTTGTTGTATCTGTCTATGTGTTCATGTATATGTCCATATATGTTATATATATGATTTTTCTATCTCCAGATGGTGTAATTTCTAAAGGAGCTCTATTTAATTGGCTTAAAGTAGGTGCTTACATAAATTATTTCTAAATGTAATAGAAACTAACCCCAATGTCTTTCAAGTTAACATGATATCAAATAATCTTTGATACACAAAAGCTTGTTTAAGTTTGTTGGTTTGATTGAAACAGGCATTTGCTTAGCGTTATCAGCATTGGGTATGATGCAGACAGGCAGCTTGGGTTTATTAGTCAAATAAGCTCATATATCTCTCTTGCAAAATAGCTTAGAATGATAGCTGATTTTGTCTAATGTTTCATGAAGTTTTTGTAGGAAATCTAAACATAATTATCGGAAACAAGTAAACTAAATAGATGTGAAAGGATAAACATTTTTGGATGAAACTTTTAACAATAATTACATGTTCTGGTGTATGTATGTAAAATAACTTCAAAGCTTTTTGGTGACTTGAAACCTTAGAGTTTTGTTAAATTAAGTTAAAAGATAGAAATTTATTGAGTATTTAGGTCATTTCCACATAAGATAAAATATTAGACATTAAATACTAAATAGAGGTTTATCTACTTTTGGCTGCTTATTACAGACAAACTAAAATATGTTTGGGTCTATTAGTAAACACATCTTGTATTTTATTAAAAGATTGTACCATGAAGTAACATATTTATAGAAATTATAAAAAGTATTTCTAAATTTGCCAAGCCACAGAATGCTAATGTAAAGACAGTTTATAATTGCTTACTTCTTAGTTTTCACTAAAAATTAATGTCTGTAAGGGTTAAGAATTCTGATTAATATATGTGATTAAAGCTACTAAAAATTAGTGAGGAAAATATCTTTGTACTCAAGGAAAGTAAGATTTTTGTCTTTGGTAAAGAAAGTATAAGGAAAGGAAATATTTTTGTTTGGTTTGTTAAGAAATATAAATTTGTCCTAAAGTACCAGGAAAAAAAAAAGGCATGGTACAAATTCTGAATGTAAAAAGAAAGTTATAGAAGTTTTGTGGAAAAAGAATCTTGACAAAAGAGTTTTATGAATGGTCAGGCTGGCTAATACTGGAATACATTTAAGTAAGTAAACAAGTTTTAATATCAAAAGTAAACTGGTACAAAATTAGAATTTGGTTTTCTCTTTCTTTTTATTGGTGAGGAAGATCAGCTCTGAGCTAACATCTGTGCCAATCCTCCTCTTTTTGCTGAGGAAGACTGGCCCTGGGCTAACATCTGTGCCCATCTTCCTCTATTTTATATGGGATGCCACCACAACATGGCCTGACAAGCGGTGCATGGGAGCACGCCCGGGATCCAAACCCAGACTGCCAGCAGAAGAGCACACACACTTAACCACTAAGCCATGGGGCCAGCCCCAGCTTTTCTCTTTCTTAAAAGGATAATTTTCCTGGACTTTTAGTCTGCTCTTTATAAAGGGATTATAAAAGGTTTTCTTTACTTTTGAGTGAGTCTCACTTTGGTTAAATGGATAACTAAGCATTGTTTCACAGTGACCATTGTTTCGCAGTGACACAAGATCAGCAAACACTTGATCTTGTTTGACCAAGTGTTTTAAAACCTTTTGATATTTTTGACAAGCTCCCCAAAATTCAAATCCTAAGTGAAGTCTTTCTTTTGACTTGAAAATTTCTCTGAGAATTTTCAGAGGGCTCCTGGGACTTGTCAAAGAAATGTGTTCTCTCTTCCTACAAAGAGGGAGATACTAAAGTAATTAGGATTGTTTGGTATACTAAACTGCATGGGAAGCATTGTCAAGTAAAGGAAGATAAACCTTCTTACGTTATATGGCATAGGTATATATTATTCTCTATCTTAACCCTGCTACCTTGCTTCCAGCAACGCAAGATGAAAATGACCATGACTGCATTCTATTATCTAATTTGGTTTACAGATGGGTTTTACTTAAAGGTTAAGCAAGCACATGATCAAGGTGGATATGCTGTCCAGCCTCAAGAATGCCCACTACATTCTATCAACTCCGCTAACCCAGTAAAAGATTTCCTCCTACAGGCTCAAGAAATCACTGTGGAAGAAGAGAAGAAAAGGTGGCAACAAAAAGGGGGATGTTTTGACACCATCGTGAAGATGTGGTTTGGGCCTGATAACAAACCATAGTGCCTATTGGAGCACAATTGCCACTACTCCAGCATAATATATCAATTAACTCATTGGGT
This sequence comes from Rhinoceros unicornis, assembly GCA_028646465.1. Classification (NCBI taxonomy): domain Eukaryota; kingdom Metazoa; phylum Chordata; class Mammalia; order Perissodactyla; family Rhinocerotidae; genus Rhinoceros; species Rhinoceros unicornis. The sequence goes on from JAQQSS010000216.1 coordinate 14,141, forward strand.
ACATGAAAAGATGATTTTATGGGGAAAACAATATTTTTGGAAACTTTGTCTCATAGTGGCTCAAAGCCTATGCTTGTTGTACTATGTGTCCTAAATATAATCCCAGGAAAATACTTCGTGGGTCACAATGTCACTTTCCCCTTCCTAGGGGACACTTTGAGGTATGGCAATTGAACTTTTTCATATTACACCATCTCAAGGATATAAATATCTTAGTAATGATCTGTGTGTTCTCACATTAGGTTGAGGCCTTTCCTTGTGGAAGAGTGATGGTTTTAGTAGTAGGCAAATTATTAGAAAGAATAATTTCTGTTTGGGTAATTCCTACTGAGTTACACAGTGACAAGGGAACTCATCTCACTGAACAAATTATTAAATATAATTGTGACATTTGGCCAATAATGCAACATTTTAACTAATGGTACAATCAATTCCATTGGCCAAGATTTCAGAAGCATTTAATTTCTCATGGCCAACAGCTCTGCTAGTACTTCTCAATCATAGATCTATACCTTTTGGTAAACACTGGCTGTCTCCTTTTGAAATAATAACAGGATGGCCTATGCAATTAAATGAGGAAATGTATGAACAAACTTTGCTTAAGGGAGATATCTTACATTGTTGTCAGGGTCTCCTTGAGGTGCTTAAAATAAATGAAAGGCTAGTAGCTGGGTCCTTTCACAGAGAGCTCCTGGGAGACAAAGACCTTAAGGATCATAGACTACAACCTAAAGAATTTACTTATTGGAAGAGGCATCAAATAAAATACTCTCTGCAGCCCCGTTGGAAAGAACCATAACAGGTACTTTTAACCAATCCATGCACTGCAAAATTAAAGAACATAGACTCATGGATTCACATTTCTCATTTAAAAAATCTCCATCTGAGTGGGTTTCAACTCCTGTTTCTGACACCTGCTTCAACTGACCAAGACAAATACCTCTAAACCAGTATGAGAAGAAGACAACATCTATTGTAGACAGCTGTCCCAAGACTCTGGACCAGGCCTGTATTCCCAACCTTATATCTCCTCATTTAAACCCTTGTAATGCTTAGCTAACTTCGTCCACTTAATGTTTTCATAATACTAACATACTTATAGAAAGTGATTGGCTTGGAATAGACTGGTCTTGAAGGCCAATGGTTATGTGGAATAAACCTCTGGCCTTGGCTACCACCCGGGTGGCTAGAACACTGTACACTGGGTTTCCCCTGGATGCAGGGAAGGATTTGCCCTGAACTAATAACTGTTGCCAATCTTCCTCTCCTTAAGGCCAGATGGGCTCATTCAGTGTTCCACTGGTACGACCATCTAGTTCTTATATTTGTTCCTTCCGTGGGGCTAGAAGATATCATATCACATATAGAAGCCCTGACTAAATTTACCCAACAAGCCTTTAATAATAGTCAAGCAGGAATAGCCTTATTGAATACTGAAATGTCTTTAATGAGAAAGGCTGTCCTTCAAAATAGAATGGCTTTAGATATTTTAACTGCATCCCAAGGTGGTACACATGCAATCATTCAAACTGAATGTTGTGGTTTTATACCTGATGAATCCTCAAATGTGTCATCTCTGCTAAAGCACATGAAAAAATAAGTGAATGCCCTAAGCAACCCTACACCTAGTCTTGATTTGTTTAGTTGGCTCCTTTCCGGTATTGGCTCCCTTTTGCAATCTTGATTGCAATTCCTATTTCTATTATTCCTTGGAATTCTTGTATTTGTCATAATATTCAAACTAATTACTGTTTACTTAGTGTTGTAAGACTGGCATGCAGGCTAGAATAATGATTATTCAGCAACTTGAGATGGTCCATTGATCTTACAACCCTGGATGAATTTCCTTTTCTGATTAAGACTACACCTAAGAATTCATTTTTAAGCTAATCATTTCGAGTATTGAATTATCTGTTCTATAATTGTTATAAACAATGTAACTATAGGAAGTTATGTAAAAGCACGTACAATGTTTGTGCAATAATCTAAATAATTGAAAAATTACATAAGCTATGAAATGCTTCCCCTGTTAATATACCCCTCTATGTTTGTCCACTAAATCCTATTTCCCCCCAACATGGATAACTGGGAAAATCAATGAAATAAAAGCCTAGCACCAAGAGACATGATGAATCCAGGACAGGAATCAACCACCCTAGCACCGAGGGACAATATTCTGATCATCAATGCTTTCTATCCAAAGGTTACTGATCAAAAGAGGAAAATGTCAAGAGATTTTCACATATTGAGATATATGGGGTAGCTATTTGGGTTCAAAACTGATTCAGCTTGAACTAAAAAGCCTGACTTAAGGCCTATCAAACATACATTGTACATCTGCTTTAACCATTAAAGTAAAGAATGTACTCTCTTAAGACAAGAATGCATACTTCCCCACCTACTCTTGTATAGGTAACACCTATCAGTAACTCCCTTATTAATCTCTTACCTGACATCCGGGTCATGTTGACCTGCTAATTTGCAACTGAATGCCTCTTTGAAACTTTGATGCAAATGTATCCTGGGTGTGTTTAATGTATGTTCTTTGTTCTAAAAAGATATAAGACTATACTGAAAACCATGCTTCTCTGGAACACTGTCTTTCTTTCTGGAAAATGCCTTCCCAGGTTATAATCCTCACTCTGGCTCAAGTAAAACTCACCTTATTTCCCTTATCTATAGATATCTATCTATCTTATCTGTAGAATAGTTATTCGTTATTTTGTGTCAACAATAGAATATTCAAAAAAGGCGAGCAGACGTAGGAGGCTGAAGGTTTCTGTGAATGGAGAGAGTTGATAGGGGTGAGGCTGCAGATGGAAGCTTAACACCATGTCTCACCACTTAAAAAATAAATAGAATAATAAACCTTCACAACATTTTCAATTGTAAGGTTAGATGTTCATATGATGTTAAATAGGACATTACACAACTACTTACCATGGTTTAGTTGGGAGTAAAACATGCATTCAAACTAAAGAGTATTTTTCACTTGGGTGTGTGATTTTCACAGGGATGTGAGCCGCCCTGGCCACAGCCTTCCCGCCTTCAGCTGAGGCCAACTTCATCCTTCCTGTTGCTGAGTCCACAAACCTGGGGACCATCCTTGATTCATTCTTGTTCTCATTCCCCACATCCAGTCCTACAGACATCTTGCTGGCTCTGTCTTCACAATGTATCCACAGTGGGACCACTTTCCATCACTGTCTCTGCGACTAGCCTGGACACTGCCACCATGTTCTCTTCCCTGGGTTTGCTCATTTGTTGTCTGACTGTTCTTCCTCTTCCTCCCCTTCTTCTTGGCAGAGTATTCTCCACTCACCAGTCAACATGAACCTTTCAATGGGTGAATCACATAGTGTCTATTTTGGTCAAATCCTGTAATGGCTCCCATTCTACTTGGAGAAAATTCAAAATTCTTATAGAAACCTAGACCGCCTTACATGTCGTCCTCCCATGTTTTTCTCTGACCTCCCCCTTACCTTCTGCCCCCCACCTGGTTCCAAGTGCACTGGCCCATGGCTTTCCTGGGACATGACACTGCTGCTTCCTGGGTTGGGGTGATATACACATGAGATCTGCCTGGCTTACTCCTCATCTTTTTTCAAGTACTGCCTGAAATAGTCACTTGTCCATGAGGTCACCCATTACTACCCAGGTGATATTGCTTCCTCCCCTCAATCCCTGCTCATACACTAACCCAGCTTTTCTTTTTATTCCAAGGCACTTACCATCTTGTAACATACTGAAGATTTTATTTATTATTTGTTATTGTCCATCTTTCTCATCTCTAATATTGGCTCAGTAGAGGCAGGTCTTTGCAAGTTGTCTTTTCCTGGTCCCCCTCAGACGCCAAGAACAATGTGTGACAGACATCGATGCTTCACCCGTGCCTACTGAAGCTGTGAGGAAAGGTGTCTGCACTTTCTCCAAGGTTATTTCTAACCCTCAGGCATTTTGTTCCTAATTGACACTTTCTTTCCTTCTCCCTTCCAGGCTGCCACGGTGCAAAGTTACCAGAGTTGAAAAATAATCATATTTTGGAGGCAAACCCCTCAGGTTGGCAAGAAACAACGTGCAGCCTTGTTCTCAGCTTCCTTCTCTCCCTCCTCAGACCTCAGTGTCTGTGTCTCCCTGTCACTTTCACCTGGTCTTTTCCAGGCCCCTGAAAGACCCTTTCCCTGCCTGTTTCTCAGTCTCTCTCTCTCTCTTTCTAGTTGGTTAATCATGACAAATTGTTCCTAATCACTTTTGGTAATTTGCACATTTCTCAATTGTTTTTCTGAGAAAATTTCCACTCCCCATGGAGACACTGTGCCTGCACTTCCAGGGGGAATGATAATCTTTCCCCAGCAGGGAGGTGACCTCATTGTGTCCCCAGCCTTATCTCGGGAACAAGATGCCCCCTTTGCACTTGTGCTCAGGCTGTGACCGTGGTAGCTACTGTCCCAGCAGCAGCGGCATTTGGTGAGTGGGGCTTCTTTTTAGACAGAGAGATGGATTTCTAGTGACAAGAGATTTTCACATATTGAGGTATCTGGGGTAACTAATCAGGTTCAAAACTGATTCAGCTTGAACTAAAAAGCCTGACTTATGGCCTATCAAACATATATTGTACATCTGCTTAACCATTAAAGTAAAGAATGCACTCCCAAAATAAGAATGCACACTTCCCCTCCTACACCCTATTGGTAACGCCCGGATTAGTCCCTTTCCTGACATCACGGTCACAGTCACGTTGACCTGCTAATTTGCAATTGAATACCTCTTTGAAATTTTGATAAAAATGTATCCTGGGTGTGTTTAATGTATGTTCTTTGTTCTAAAAAGGTGCAAGACTGTATGAAAACCATGCTTCTCCAGAAGGCTTTTTTTTTTTTTTTTTTTTGTGAGGAGGACCAGCCCTGAGCTAACATCTGCCAATCCTCCCCTTTTTTGCTGAGGAAGACTGGCCCTGGGCTAACATCCGTGCCCATCTTCCTCTACTTTATATGGGACACCGCCACAGCATGGCCTGACAAGCAGTGCGTCCGTGCGCACCCGGGATCCGAACCGGCAAACCCCAGGCCGCCGCAGCAGAGCGCGTGCACTTAACCACTTGCGCCACTGGGCCGGCCCCTCCCGAAGGCTTTCTAATGCCTTCCCGGGGTTATAATCCTCATTGTGGCTCAAATAAACTCACGTTATTTCTCTTATCTATAGGGTGGTTATTGGTTATTTTGTATCAACACCAAGAAAGCAGAATATTTCTCTAGAAACCTCCTAAGAAATATGGTGTGGAAGTGACTCCTCTCCCCACCCCCGGGGTTGAAACTGAGCGCAGAAAAAGACACGAAGGAGCAATATTTTCTGAGGGTTCCTGAGAGGTAGAGCTACCCCCACCTTCCTGTCCCTGGGTGCCTGACTTGTCCTGTGCCCCTTCTCTGTCAGTGCACCTTCTGGAATCCTCTCCCTGAGTGCAGACACCCTCCCTCACGTCCCCACTCCTGCTGACAAGATGCTGCGGTGTGTTCAGTGCTTGGCTGCTGTGTACACACCTGGTGTCTGGTGGCACCTATGACAGAGGACACTCATGACATCTGAGCTGGTGTGTCAGGCTTTGCTGGCTGTGACAGTGTGTCTGTGAGAACTTTCTGTGATCACTGCAAAACCGGAGACCTCCGTATCCTTTACTCTGGGTTCTGCGGAGCAGGATGCACTTTCTTGCACCAGTAATTTCATCTCTATAGAACACTTCTGGGATAAGTGTGAAGAAGGTAAACTATATCTCCCATGTAGTGAAATAGGAATCTCATTTTTGTTGAAAGTGAGAGAGTTTGCCAGGCTTAGGGAGCAGGAGTAGTCAGGGTTTACAAATGTGTTAACGTCTCACTGCAACTCTCACCTGTAACCAGATAAAAGTGCTGTGATGGGCTGCGAACCTCTGCATCTGCTCCAGACCCGCTGCGGCATCTGAAGCTGTCGCCCCACTGGGTCTTCAGCAGTGAAAGCTTC
>JAQQSS010000217.1:0-19998 GCA_028646465.1 Rhinoceros unicornis
CACATAGCCCCAGAGATTGCCCTCCAAGTTAGCACTGACCTTATGGTTAGAGTCTTCAGGTTGGTTAAAAATTCAAATATTTGAAAGGGGTAAAGGGACACATATGTACCGTGATGGACAATAATTATACTACTGAGAGTGAGCAGAATGAAGTCTATCCAGAAACTGATAATAATGTACACCCAAAATTACACAATCTTGTAAACCATTACGATCTCAATAAAATTACTGGAAAAAAATTTTCAAATACTTGAGGAAACCTGCAATCAGGGACATCAGGCACTTTAGTAGAAAGCCTCGCGCCCCTCCCTCTTCTCCCGTCTTCTCTCCCTGCCCTCCTCCCTCCTTCTCTCTCCTTTTCCTTCCTTGAATTTCCAGTAATCACTGATTCTGTGCAGGTCACTTTGCTAAATAAGTGGGACACCATGATGAATAGCAGAGGGACTGACATTAAGGAGCTTTCAGTCTCGTAAGAGAAACAAGCAGGAAAACAGTTGATGGTTATGCAGTGGAGTGGAGGGATGAGCACTGTGAGGGTGGCCTGGGTGAGATGGTACACAGAAGAGGGATCACACCTCACAGTCAGGGCTGCAGGGTGCACAGCCTTGGGCAAGACCTCAGGACCAATCTTTGGGGTGGGTCTATGAGAAGGAATAGAGCCCATCACACAGGAAAGAGGATAAGCAGGAATTAAGGCAGAGAAGACAATGAAGTTCCAAAGAAAAGTGAGAACATATGTTCAGGGAAAAAGCAAGGCGACAGAGCGGCCCAGGGCAGGGCTGCTGGTGACAATGGCCAGGATAAGGCCTGAGAGGCCAGGGCAACCACAAGCTGAAGAGAGTGCATTTCACCTGGGAGCCAGAGGGCATGTCCATAGAGAAGACTTGCAGGATGGAATGATCACTCTTTGGCAATATGTAGGGTCATGGGAAGAGTTACCCATATGGATGCTTAAATCAAAGGAGTTACAACAAGAGTTATGACAGCATAATACTGTGATGGACATCGGGGACATTGATTAGGCCAGGCAGGTGGCATGGGTCTCTCTGGCTTGCCCCTGCTGCCTGAACAATCCCTTCACTGGACTGGAAGCCAGTCTGTGGGCCTTGTGTGACTGGGCAGGATGGTCCCTGGTGAGCTTTGCTTTAGAGTGTATGAGTGTGAAGCAGAAAGGCAAACTGCCAAGTAGAGAGGGATTCATTGATTCAGTGTATTTCACTCTTGATTGGAGTGGCTTCCTAGGTCCCCCTTCACATCTGACCTGGGGATTTACCATCACCCGGGCTCTGCTCTGCTGTGGTCTGTCTCACATGCCACAGCTTTGACATGAGGGCTCTTCTCCAGGCAGATTCATCAGTTTCTTTAGAAATGCACTTGGGTTTGGAGCTCAAACACTACTAGTTCCTGCAGCTGAGTGAGTACAGGGGAGGAGAAGGGTCCCAACTCCTGATCAAGTAAATACCTGTATTAGACAGACTAGCCTAGACATGCTGAGGAGCAAATTAAACCTGGCCATCTCTGTGGCTTAATAAAACAACGGCTTATTTCTCCTGATGCTGTACTGGGCAATATTCCAGGAAAGCTGTCCTCCCTGAAGTTACTTAGAGATCCAGTCTGCTCCATCCTGTGGCTCTGCCGTGTCCACACACGTCCTTCATTGTTGCAGCAGAGAGTGCAGGGCAGAGTGTGCAGGGCAGAGAGTGCAGGGCGGAGCGTGCAGGGCAGAGAGTGCAGGGCAGAGTGTGCAGGGCAGAGCGTGCAGGGCAGAGCGTGCAGGGCAGAGAGTGCAGGGCAGAGTGTGCAGGGCAGAGCGTGCAGGGCAGAGAGTGCAGGGCAGAGTGTGCAGGGCAGAGCGTGCAGGGCAGAGAGTGCAGGGCGGAGCGTGCAGGGCGGAGAGTGCAGGGCGGAGCGTGCAGGGCGGAGCGTGCAGGGCAGACTTACACCTATGCTCTGCTTCCACCCAGAAGTGACACAGAGATGCTGAAATCACTCCTCTTTTCACTCCATTGGACAGAAGCAGTCACATGGTCCCACCTCACAACACAGCTGGGAAGACTAGTCTCACCATGTGCCCAGGAAAGAGAAGTAATCAGACACGGATTAACACAGAAGCCTTACCACACCACCGAAGGTTGGCCATGGTCTGCTCCCCTTTTCATGCACTGATTTAGCTCAGAATATCCATAGGATTTGGCATTACTTCTGCATTACTGCTCTCCTGGGCAAGTTTTAGGTTAAGTAAGGTTTTTTCCCCTCTTATTTCTTTCTTAGCGTGATCTCTTTTGCTTAGTATCTTCTAGGAATCTTAAAACAATTTGGTTTGCTAATGATTCCCTTATTTTTTGAGTAGTGTCATGATCCAAGTAAGTCAGCTGAAGGCTTTTTCTTTATTTTTTAATTAATTTCCTTAATTTTCAATTGTTTTTGGACTGAAAGGGGAAGGCGTTCACTATGTACTATAACTGTGTTTTTATGTTGAGGATTGCTTGGTGCCTTTGTCCTACCAAATTCTGTAAGCTCCTGAGTGCATGGACTGTGTCCATTGGCTCCACATTTAACATGGGGCCTGACACAGTGTCCGACACATAGCAACCATCTGATGTTTATCAGCTGAATGGCGACTACATGTGTCAGGAGTGTTATGGAAAAACTCCTGACAGAGGTGAGGAGCTACGCACGACAGCTCTGTCTGCACTTGATTCCTTGGTGCTAAAATCGTGAACTCTTCCTACTTAAATTGAGAGCTATGCATATATAAATATGTGGTCATGTGAACAGAAAACTTGGATAATCAACTTAGAAAGGATTAGAGTTGAAAAGGAGAGGCTACACGGCATATTGGACAGGGCACAAGCCCCAGTTTTACCTCTGCCCACACTGGCCATGTGACCTCGAGCAACCCAGCTAACCTGTTTGTGCTCAGTGCTCCCATCTGTGTAGCGGGGGCACTAACACCCTCTCTGTCTATCCCACACGGGAGTGCTGATGACCAAAAGCTGCACATTATCGGGCAATTTCCTTTACAAGCTAGAGTCTCTAAAAATACAAAAGGCATAACAAGGGACCTCGCTCTCTGCAAATATCGAGCCCCCATTGGTATTGGTCAGTTTCAGGGGGAGTATTTTGTTACCAGCTAAACCTGCTGTCTGTTTAAACCTACTGTCTGTCTAAACCTACTGTCTGTCTAAACCCACTGCCTGAGCCAGAAAAGTAAAAGTTGTGTTTTCACAAAACTAGATTGAACTAGAATTAGCTGAACTAGTTGTCAGTTCAGTTTCATTTAAGCTCAGTGGAAAGAAGCTTTTAATGAAATCAATTCTTATAGTCTTAACGTCCCCTACGGGCACTTAAAGAGTGTTATTGTTCCAAGCAGGACCATTTGGAATGAAGAATAGAACTGATGGCATTTTAGAATTGTTGGAATAACCAGCATTGGGAGACAGTGAAAGACAATTAGAGTAAAATCATGCAGAGGATCCTGGATGGGCTGGGAGGGGAGAGAGAATTGTGATGTTCTGAGAAGAGTGACAGCCCAGGACCAGGGAATGGGTGTGACAGTGAAGGAGGTCAGGACTGGCAGTCTCCAGGTCATAATAGTCTCCTCTGTTTTGTGTAGTAAATTAGATCACATGAGCTTTCTGAAAGCAAGGCTAACTGTCCATTATGTCATTCAGCTGTGGCCTGAGCAGGGGTGGTTTTGGGGAACCATTAGTCCAGATGCCTGTAAAGATGGTGTCCGTTTTCCTTCACATTTACTGCTCAGCTTTCCACCTCTTCTGCAGGCCCAGTGTGCATACAGCCACCCTGCTGACCTGCTGGAGGGTACCTGAATGCGCCTGCTGCTTCATCGTCTGCTCAGAAAGGAGCCCCCACCCCCACTGGGTGATCCACTGAGCACTTTCTGATCCTTTAAGGCCCTGCTCAATCACTCTGTTTCCTGCAAATGCTCCCAGGTCCCCTAGGCAGAGGGCCACCTTGCCATTGTGGTCATTCCACAGGTGAGGAGATTGGGTCTCGAAGAGATCAAGCTACTTTTCAATGTCTCAAAGTTTGTTACCACTGAGCACGGATTCATACTGCATAAGCTGTAATGGACTCTTAAATCTGTAATCTTGCCTATACACCTGGACAAAGGTGGCCCTCCTGTACTCCTTTGGGGGTCCCACTCTGGCTTCATTCCAGCTATGCCCTCTCTATAGCACAAGGTGCCTGTGAGCCAATGAAATATGTCCCCTTGGTACCGGTACACTGTTCCTTCTAGATATAGACCTAAGAATTCCATGCCTAAACAACTTTTGACCCTCTTCCTAGCCTGGGTGAGACTCCGACCTGAGTCTGTCCTCCTGAAGGGGCTTGTGACACTTAGAGGGTATCCCAATGCCTGAGGGATGGCAAAATGTAGTCAATGCAGAGAGCCTAGATATATGGACTGAAGTGTCTGCAGCTTCACACCACAGGCCCCTGGGGCAGGTGGAGCTGCTGTGGGAAGAGAAAGGGAGTCAGCAGAGACCTGGGGCAGGTGGAGCGGCTGTGGGAAGAGAAAGGGGGTCGGCAGAGACCTGGGGCAGGTGGAGATGGGCTGGTTCTCTCTCTGTTGCCATATTCTGGCTTAGAACTCCAAGGAGTCCAAGGGTTCTAAATTTGGACCTCATCTTTCAGGTTGCTATAAAGGCATACTCATCAAGAAAGAAAGCTGGAACATATGTTACTTAGCAATTCTTTCACCTGACTTAGTATTTCCTAGTATTTGGACATGAGGTTCAAGGGCCTCCATTTGTACTCTTGTAACTGCAGGCCCTCCAGGACCAGTTCAACTGACCCCATCTCTTATCAACAGAGTGACTAAGAATTGCCTTGCAGAAAATCTGCAAAGTCATGTAGCCAGGGAATATGCAAAAGAAGAAATATTGACCTGAAATGACTGTGGAACCAAAGATCTTCTTCCCCACAGAACCCAAGGACCAGGTAGGACATGACCAGAACTTGAAAGTTGGACTCTTATCAGGAGCTAGGGGTCCCTCCTTCAGGAAGATCCAGTGTTAAAATTCCTTCCCCACCTATCAAAAATGTTTAGAACCCTATCATAAATGTTTAGAACTTCATAATAAATGTTTAGAACCCTGTTATAAATATTTAAAAATTACCATAAATGCTTGAGGGCCACCAATCAAAACCTGTCCCACCAGCATTTCTGTGTCCTAGCCTGTTCTCCTTAACTTAAATTTTACCCTAAATCTTGAATCGGGGAGACAGATCTGAGACCACAAGCCCCCTGTTCTCTCCGCAGATTGATCTTGCGGAATAAAGCTGATCTCTTTTCTCAAAGGCTGATGCCATAATCAATTGGTTTGTTTATGTGCATTGAGCAAGTGAACCCCAATTTTGTGCAGTAATACTCTTGCCCTGCATCCTACAAACGTTAAGGGGCCGATTTCCACTACACACCACTGCTCCTCAGAGAATAATGGCTCTATTTCATGCCCTTTAAGAGGCCTCCATATATTAAATTCTTAGGTCCCTGAGTCCAGGCCATGACTCCCTGGTTTACTGTGCATCCAGCACCCAGCTCTGTTCTCGTTATACATAGATGCTCTGTATGTTGTTTGTCTGAATTAAATAAGGCCTGTGAGGTCCACAAGACAGGAATTTTTGTTCTTTATCTTCTGAGATTAATAAGTGAAGAATGGAGCTGTTAAATGTTTGCCTAAGACCATGGGAAGAAAAATGACTTTGGATGGAAAGGACGAAGAGCCTGAGTCTCCAGAAGGCCCTTGACTTCGGCAAAGCATGCATCAGGGAGAGGCAGCCTGAGGGGGAAGAGGCTGCACATCCTCACTTAACACAGATGTCAGCTAGAATCCCTTGCTTTCGGAGACTTATGGACACACTTCCTTGTGCCCCAACTTCTCAGCCTTCCCCTTTGCCTCCAGATCCTATGTTCAGAAAAGTGACATGAATATTTCTCTCTATGTGAGCCAAAATGAAGAGCACTACTCCTCCCATTCTCACAGAGCATCCCATAAGTTTGGTAGAACTTACTGAAGATGTAGCGGTTATGGAGAAGATGTCTGCTGCCCACTGGTCCCTCCTATTTCATCCTCTCTCCTCTCCTTACTCATTCCCTCTGGATTGTCCAAATAATCCCAAATTTCTCTTCCTCTCCATATTCTCTGCCCACCTGTACACACATGGCCCAGCTGGTCGTCTTTCCATGTAACCAGCTCCACCCTCTGCCCAAGGATGTCTGACTGTAGATGGCAGATCTGTGTCCCTCGTATAACAGATGCACGCTCACAGAACATCAAGCACTCAAAGGCAGACTTGAGTGGCACTTGAAGAGGAGCAGAATTTGCCACCCAAAAATATACTTCTTTGTCATAAGGATTATCTTGAGCTGGTTATTTTTAAGAAACAGCAGTCACAGGAGAAGCTCTGAAAACAGAGTAGAAGTTACTTTTGTGTAGGAGAAAGTTACATTTATAAGGGATATCTCCATCTCTAAGGGTATCTCCCTCTCTGTACCAGGAAGAGGAGGATGACTCTAAATCTCTAGAAACTCTGATCAATGAAGAAGGCATGGCCTTTAATATGTATAGCAGTCACACCCTCATTTACTGTGCTTTTAACTGGCCTTCTGGGAACTCAGGCTCTTTCCTTCTTTCATAACTTGCTTTCTCCCACCTCCCCAACATCTTTCTTCTGCCTTTAGCTGAAGATGGTATTTAGGTTGATAGCCTGGCCATTTCAGGGAGCTGCTCAGTTTTCCTGGGTCTCTCCCATGTATACAGGAGGTATACATGTTGTTGAACTTCTGTTTGTTTTTCTCATGTTAATCTGTCTTTTATTACAGGGGGGTGGAGTCTCAGCCAAGAACCTAGGAGGGTGGAAGTAAAATTATTTTTCCTCTCGTACACACTTCTTGGCAGTTTTTCCCATCCAATATTTGTCATATAAATTTTAAGTTGATCACATGTGGCCACACACATTTACTCTGTTTCATGTACAGTGCTGAGAACTTTACATCAGTTCCTAAATTTTATTTCCACTACAACCCTATAAGATATGAACTACCACTACCCCCATATTTCAGGAGAGAAAACTGTCTCAGAAAGGTTAAAGACTGTCACCGGAAGTCACATGATTAATAAAAGGGAGGGCCAGGATTCGGGTGAATCCACACTTTTAATTGCTACCATACAGTTGAAGGGGAGGAAGACCTTCCTCTACCCACTCTGGGTCCTTTCTGGCTGGGCTACAAATTAAATTGACTCATGAGACCAAATATCAGGAGAAAAATCAAACAAAGCTTTATAACATGTATACAGTGGAGAAACTCAGAAAATAGAAACTGAACAACATGTCATTCTGACTAAGTTGCTTGCTCAAGTATTTTTCAGCTCAAGATAAGGAAGAGGTTGGGGTAGTGGTCTGGTATTTCAGAGGGGAAGAAGACAATTCACATGGAGATGGAAATACAAATGTTTGTCAGACAACTCTTTGCAGGGCCACCTATAGAGAATGTGGCTGGAGAGACAGGATTTTTGATAAGATGGGCTTGTTGGTGCCATTCTTATCACATCTGTTTTACATTATACTACAGCTATCATATGGTAGTAGCTCCTTCTTGGAACAGGCCTTCTATATTAAATTCTTTAGGCAGTTTGGGAGGGGAAGGTCAAGTGTCCTTCATAGAAAATAATCAAGATAAAGAGACATATTTTGAGGTAGCCAATTTTGATCTCCCACACAGTGATACTGTGATTTATAAGAAATACACATTTAGTCACTCAAATGACCAAAATATATTTCTCATATATGTTTGATCTTCGTTAACAATTCCTGGCTTACAGCTCCCAAACCCTTGGAGTTTTCTGAGTGATAAAAACAATGTCTATTTTGCTCTCATGTCCTCAATTCCTAAAAACACTTCAGAACTGTAGAGGTGAAATGAATGTCTTGTTTTTCATAACAAGCCCCTTTCCACCACAGCATTAACTATGTTAATGATGTGACTTTTGGAAAGAAACTAAGGATGAGATCTGGTTGCCAGGGGAAACAATCATGAATAGAGGGTTGGAAACTTTAGTCTCACCCCTTGATATTCAGGGAGGGGAGACGGGCTGGCGGTTGAGTCAATCACTAATGGCCAATGACTTAATCAATCATGCCTATGTATTGAAGCTTCCATAAAAATCCAAATAAGGGGGTTCAGAGAGCTTCTGGGTTGGTGAACACCTGAATATTTGGGAAGAGTGGTGCCTGGAGAGAATATGGAAGCTCTGTGTCCTTTCCCTATATCTTGCCCTATGCATTTCTTCCATCTAGCTGTTCCTGAGTTATGTCACTTTATAATAGAGCAATAATCTAGTAAGTAAAATGTTTCTCTGAAGTTCTGTGAGCTGCTCTATTGAATTAATCAAACCCAAGGAGGGGGTCCTAGGAATCTCTATAGCCAGTTGGTCAGAAGTATAGGTGATAACCTGGGTTTGTGGTTGGTGTCCAAAGTGTGTGAGTATTGTGAAAAGATTTTAATCTAAAATGGAACTGGTGGATATGAAATAGAGAATCTCACACATGTGCCTTCAGAAGAACAGAATTTAAGAAATGACAGACTGATTTCTCCTAAATGCCTGATTTATGGAAGACTGAGACTTATCTCCTGATTGATGAATATCCACCAAGACTCTCTCCCCATCCTCAAACCAGTGAACTTACTGCTTGGACTCCAGCTAGGCTTCCCCCTCTTTGTACTCCTTGCTCAAACACAACCCACCCCAAACCTTCAATGGACTCACTTGTAGCTTACTACAGCATACATTTCCTGAATTGCAATTCCTCTGCTATTCCCAAATAAACTAAATTTCTGGTAATTTGAGCTTGCCTCCATTTACTCCTTTATTTGACAGTGTGTGTGTGTGTGTGTGTATGTGGTGGGGGGGGCACTCTTGTAGGACTGAGTCCTTAACCTGTGGAATTTGATACTGTCTCTGGGTAGATAGTGTCAGAATTGAGTTAAATTGTAGGACACCTTGGTGGTGTGGGGAAACCCCCTAGCTATACACACGCATTTGAATTGGATGCAGAATCATTAATTGGTGTCAGGACATTGTTAAAAAGAAGCAACAGGTCCCAAATGGAGTCATTTATGCTAAACACTACCAAGACTTAATACCTAACCTAGGTGCAATTTCAGCCTCCCCCAGAGGTGAAATTTTAAACCAATCAGTATGGAATTGCCTGATCAACACTAGTCAGGCAACCTGCTTGATAAGACCTTGCCCTAAGGGAAGGCAACCTTGCCTGAAATAGTCCACTCTTTTAACTTCTTCATCCCACTCTCTTTCTGCTTATAAAAACCTTCCATTTTGTACAACTCCTTGGTGCTCCTTTCTACTTGCTAGGTGGGGTGTTGCCTGATTCATGATTCACTGAATAAAGCCAATTAGATCTTTTTCATTCTTTAACAATATTTATATACCTTGCCTTGGTCTCTCTTGAACTTTTCCTTTCCATTAGTTTTCATATTTCAGCCATCTGTAAATTCTATTTTTTTTTTTTTGTGAGGAAGATCAGCCCTGAGCTAACATCCATGCTAATCCTCCTCTTTTTGCTGAGGAAGACCGGCTCTGAGCTAACATCTATTGCCAATCCTCCTCCTTTTTTTTTTTCCCCCAAAGCCCCAGTAGACAGTTGTATGTCATAGTTGCATATCCTTCTAGTTGCTGTATGTGGGATGCGGCCTCAGCATGGCCGGAGAAGCGGTGCGTCAGTGGGCGCCCGGGATCTTAACCCGGGCGGCCAGTAGTGGAGCACGTGCACTTAACCGCTAAGCAACGGGGCCAGCCCCATCTGTAAATTCTTTTTTTTTTTTTTTTTTGTGAGGAGGACTAGCCCTGAGCTAACATCTGATGCCAATCCTCCCCTTTTTTCTTGAGGAAGATGGGCCCTGAGCTAACAACCGTGGCCATCTTCCTCTACTTTATATGGGACGCCGCCACAGCATGGCTTAGCAAGCGATGCGTCGGTGCGCGCCCGGGATCCGAACCTGCGAACCCCGGGCCGCCGCAGCGGAGCCCGCGCACTTACCCACTTGCGCCACCGGGCCGGCCCCTGTAAATTCTTAAAGCCTGCACCTCTTGGAATCTCATGTTAATTCTCCTCTCTTATATTATATAAACTCAAAAATATTTGTTGAATTATTGTGTTAACAACTAATGGGTTAAAGACATTTTTGGTGACAGTGGTAAAAGAGGGAGGAATCTCCAGGCTGCTTAGCTGCTATTCTGGGGACATATGCATTCACCTGCCTCTTGAAAAAACTGATGGAGATCACACTGCAGTGAGGCTTTGTTCCGGGGTTGCTGCCGTGACCCTCAGGGGCCTCACAGATTGGTGGAGGAGGCACACATGCAATCAGATACAGGAATAAACAGGAATAAACCTTTATGTTGGTAAAGAGCCAATTTAAAAGGAAGGCTATTGCTGGGGTCTCAGACCTGGGCTTGGCAGGTTCTGCCCCTTGATGGCTGTTTGACAATGGACAGGATTCTTAACCTTTTGTAGATGTCATCCTCCCAAAAATCCACCACAAAACCTATTGATCAGACAAAGCTAACTTTAATAAACCTACTGCAATAAGGGAGGACACCACTTGACTGAGTCTTAGTGGTGTCTCAGAAAGGGGAAAATTGGGGGAGTGCCTGGGCTGAGGTCTTGAAAAGCAGGAAACTGATTGTGATCAAGTAGAGTTAATGACATAGTAGTTTTGAATTGGTGGTAAGTTGAGGGGTCACAAGTGGACCTGAATGACAAAGCTGATGAATAATCTTTTTTGTGGGCTCACCGTCTATCTTCTAGGAATCGATATTTTCTGGAGCAAGTAGCTGAGCAACTTTTGCTTGTTTTCAGTATTGTTTAGCGGAGGAACAAGGAAGCACGCTCACTATAGTTTAACGCAGGGACTGGGAGTTAGGTGGTTTTACGTTCTCACTTTCTAAAATGCAGTCACATAGCAAGAAGCCCTGGACATAGCAAGCATGTGGTAAGGGTGCCTATCATAGACCATAATAATGCAATGCCTCACGTGTGATGTGCAGGTAATGAAAGTGGGGCATGATACACTTTACTGATGGGGCAGGTGGTAGAGTTTAGGGGTGTGGTCTGAGCACACATCCTATGTTGTGGGTATTGTGAGGGGCATGGTCCACAGTCTGGGAGATGTGATCTGTAGAAAATGTGCAGAGCCTTCAAAGAGGTATTACTGACAAAGATTTGGAAGATTTTTCCATGTGGAAAAGAGGAAGAAAGACATATAAGACAGAAGAAATGGTTTGCTCAAAAGCACATGGTAAGAACGAGACTACCATGTACTGGAGAGGATATTTTGACTAATGTATAGCAGAAGGGTAGGACAGGAATGTTGGGCTTCTCAGCACAGGTGTCAGTTTTCACCTGAGGTCACTGCTGTGGCCTAGGTGGCTGAGTCAGAAGGCTCTTGTTGACATGTAACTGGGAGGAGTGGGAGGCATGTTTCTCCATTAGCACCCATGTGATGACAGCCTAGGTAAGTGTGTCCTTGAGTGTGCTGGCCATTAGAACCCCCTAAGAGAGCAAGGCCCTAGAATGGCAGGGTCAGGTCTGATGGCAGAGAGACCCACTGTGCCTCCTGGGGCCTGAGGGATACTTGAAACAATGCATGGGATGGAGGAGAGAAGTGGCAACAGCAAAATCTTCAGGCAAAGCGTCCTGCAGGACCATATAATTTTGGGGTGGTCTGGCATTCCCGTCTCCACTGGCAGACCCCTCACTGGGTCAGTTTCTCCCTCAGACGTGTGCTCATACCAAGTAGGGAGGGGATGGACATAAACCTTGGAACTTCAGGTTCTCCATCAAATTCACAATTATAAAAAAAACAATCGTTGCAGGGAATGGAGATGGGAAGTCAGATACGTGTCCTCAGTTCTTTCTGAAAGGGACGGGAAACCTCACATGGCATCAAGAATTCAACCCTCGTAACCCTCAGGCTGCAACTCTTCCAGGAGCGGGTGTACTTTGTGCAGGGGCATGACTTTCTCTTTGTTTGTAAAGAGTATTCTGGGATGGCTCCTAATCTGATTAACAAATAAGATTATAGGGGCCAGCCCCATGGTGCAGCAGTTAAGTGTGCCCACTCTGCTTGGGTGGCCCAGGGTTCGCAGATTTGGATCCTCGGCGTGCACCAACGCACCAATTCTCAGGCCATGCATGGCAACGTCCCATATAAAGCGGAAGAAGATGGGCACGGATGTTAGCCCAGGGCCAGTCTTCCTCAGCAAAAAGAGGAGGATTGGCAATGGATGTTAGCTCAGGGCCGGTCTTCCCCACCAAAAAAAAAAATAAGATTATACATACACATATGCATACATAGTGTGTATATATACATATATATACGATGTCTTTAAGCATGCAGGCCTAGACATGTTTTTACCATATAGATTACTTTAAAATGCATTAATGTTTTTAAGTAGAAATTGATTTTCTTTGGAAATAAAGAGTTCTCTCTAATGCTTTTGTGGTAATTCCCATAAGACTATCAGAAGCCCTGTTGTTTAACGAAGATCTGTAAGGAATACCCTTAAAATCCTGAGGTGACCTTTTGCTTGTCTGAGAGGTTTTATGAAACACCACTTTTGATCTCTGAGGTCTTAGAAAAAGGACCGCCTAGTTCCAACTTGGAACTGATCTTTGGTCTGAGACCCTTTGTAATTTGAAAATTGTTTGTCCCCTGGAGAGGCTGAGAATAAGAAACTACTTGGGGCCAGCCCCATGGCTTAGCAGTTAAGTACGTGCGCTCTGCTACTAGCGGCCCGGGTTCGGATCCCGGGCGCGCACCAACGCACCGTTTCTCCGGCCATGCTGAGGCCGCGTCCCACATACAGCAACTAGAAGGATGTGCAACTGTGACATACAACTATCTACTGGGGCTTTGGGGCAAAAAAAAGGAGGAGGATTGGCAATAGACGTTAGCTCAGAGCCAGTCTTCCTCAGCAAAAAGAGGAGGATTAGCATGGATGTTAGCTCAGGGCTGATCTTCCTCACTTAAAAAAAAACAAAAGGAAACTACTTGGTTTCAAACCTAGCAAGTCTTAGCTCGCTTGAATTTAACAGTTTAATTTTTAGCTCTTCTGTATCCTAGGCATTTTACCATAGGCAGTGATAAGAAACTGGGTAGAACTTTCAATTTTCTGTATAGAAATCTCCATAATTAGATGACTGAGATTACAAGTAAATTTCCTATTTTCTGCATTTTCACAATGAACTATGTTGTCAAAATCTCTGCTACCACATAACAAGGATTCTCTTTCTTCCAGCTTCCAGCTGTACTTTACGTTGCTGTGCGCCCTCCCTGCTGGTCTCTTTGAGGTCTGTTAGGTTTACATTAACCATCTCCTCAGTGCCCTTCTGGCTACTGCTCACCATCCAGCCCCCAAATCGATGCCACAGGTTTTAGATTTTCTTTTTATTTCAGTACCTCATTTTTGGGTAACAAAATCTGCATCAGTTATCTGTTGCTTTGTAATGAGTCACCCTTAAACTCAGTGGCTTTAAAAAGCAATTATTTGTTGTGTTTGTGAATCCATAATTTGGGAAAGCTTGCTGGGGACAGCTTGTCTCGCTCCATGTGGTGCCCTCTGAAGTGGCTCACTGCATGGTGTCTGGATTCCCAGAGTGAACATCTCAAGATAGAGTAAGTAGAAGTTGCCAGATTCATTTTGTTGTTGTTGCTGTTGGGGAGACTCTGGCTTGCTCAGTGGCTACCTTGAAGTGATGGAACCAGACGTGTGGAGGATGGAAAGTGGGGTTGGAGAGCAAGCAGATGTACGGTCGGCAGACAGAAGAGTTTCATGGGCCTTTCTGGAGGTTGACTGCAAAAAGCAAGCAACCAATTGCTTTTGTAAAGCTGTGACCTGCTTAGAATGTCCACCATTATGGATCATTTTCCTGCCTCCTCTCCTCTCCTTCACTATTATTTTGCTGGGGCTACTTCCATCCTCTGGAGTCTCCTTTTAAATCCTTCTTCTTTGTATTTACTTTTTATTCAGCAGATATTTCTTGGACAGTTACTATGTTCCAAGATGATGCTAACTGCAGTTCCTTGTGGGCTATACTAAGAGGTTTGATAAAAGAGTGTTGCCTATGTTTTCTTCTAGGAGTTTCAAGTCTTATGTTCAAGTCTTTAATCCGTTTTAAGTTAATTTTTGTGTATGGCATAAGACAGTGGTCTGATTTCATTTTTTTTGCACATGGTTGTCTAGTTTTCTGAACACCATTTAATGAAGAGATTGTCCTTTCCCCATTGTATATTCTTGGTTCCTTGGTGATAAATTAATTGACCATAAATACATGAGTTTATTCCTTGGTTCTCTATTCTGTTCCACTGATCTATGTGTCTGTTTTTGTGCCAATACCATATGGTATTGTGCCAATACCATACTGTTTTGATTATTATAGCTTTGTAATATAGTTTTAAATCAGGAAGCATGATGCCTCCAGCTTTGCTCTTTTTTCTTAAGATTGCTTTGGCTATTTGGGGTCTTCTGTAGATTCATACAAATTTTAGGGTTTTGTTTTTTTTTTGTGAAAAATGTCCTTGGAACTTTGATATGATTGCATTGAATCCATAGATTGCTTTGGGTAGTATGGACATTTTAATTATCCATGAGCTTGCAGTGTCTTTCCATTTATTTGTGTCTTCTTCAGTTTCCTTCATCAATATCTTATAGTTTTCAGTATAAAGTTCTTTTACCTCCTTGGTTAAATCTATTCCTAGGTATTTTATTCTATTTTATGCAATAGTAGATAGGATTATTTTCTTAATTTCTCTTTTTGATGGTTTGTTATTAGTATATTGAAATGCAACATATTTTTGTGTATTGATTTTATAACCTACAAATTTACTGAATTTATTATTAGCTCTAACAGTTTTTTGGTGGAGTCTTTGGGATTTTATATATATATATATAATATCATGTCATCTGCAATAGTGACAGTTTTACTTTTCTCTTTCGAATTTGGATGACTTTTATGTATTTTTTTGCCTAATTTCTGTGGCTAGGACTTCCCATACTATGTTGAATAAAAATAGTGAGAGTGGGCATCCTTGTCTTGTTCTTGATCTTAGAGGAAAAGCTTTCAGTTTTTCACCCATTGAGTATTACGTTAACTGTGAGCTTGTCATATATGGCCTTTATTATGCTGAGGTATGTTCCCTGTATACCCAGTTTGTTGAGAGTTTTTATCGTAAATGGATGTTGAATTTTGTCAAATGCTTTTTCTACATCTATTGAGATGATCATATGATTTTTATCCTGCATTTTGTTAATGTGGTGTATCTCATTGATTGATTTGTGGATGTTGAAGTACCCTTGCATCCCTGGCATAAACCCCACTTGATCATGTTGTATGATCCTTTTAATGTGTTGTTAAATTTGGTTTTCTGATAATTTGTTGAGGAGTTTTGCATCTATGTTCATCAGAGATATTGACCTGTAATTTTCTTTTCTTGTGGTATCTTGTCTGGTTTTGGTATCAGGGTAATTCTGGCCTTGGTAAAATGAGCTTGAAAGTGTTCCTTTCTCTTCTACTTTTTGGAAAACTTTGAGAATGATTGGTATTCTCTGAATGTTTGATAGAATTCACTAATGAAGCCATCTGGTCCTAGACTTTTGTTTGTTGGGAGATTTTTGATTACTGATTGAATCTCCTTACTTATAATTTATCTGTTTAGATTTTCTATTTCTTCATGATTCAGTCATAGTAGACTGTATGTTTCTAGTTTATTCATTTTTTCTAGACTGTCCAATTTTTTGGCACATAATTGTTCATTGTAGTTTCTTATGATCCATTGTATTTCTGTGGTATCAGTTGTAACATTACTTCTTTCATTTTTAATTTTATTTGAGTCCCCTGTCTTTTCTTTGGTGAATCTAGCCAAAAGTATGTTTAAGAAGCTGTCATTTTCTTAAGACCTGAGTCTAGATACTGGCCCAACTTATTTCTCTTGCATCATGTTAGTCAAGCGGTCACCAATCCTTCTCTGGATTCAAGAGGAGAGAAGAGGGTCGAAGTATTTTGGAGCCATGTTTTAAACCACTGTTATGTTAATGACAGAATGAGAAATCCACAGACAAATGAAATGAATAATAACGGGGAAGAACCATGTCTGGTCAAACTAATTCCTCCTTGGGGAAGGTCTGGGGGCACTGTGGGGAGGACTTAGGCTGGGCAAAATGATGGGATCAGAAGATGGACACTGTGAGTCATAAATCAAAGGAACGACCCTGAACCTGAGACCTCAAGGATGTTTTAGTTACTCACAACTATTGTGGCTCCAGCTGTTCAGTATGAATAGTCCACATGCTCATGAAACCATGATCTGCTTTGTTCTATCTGATGAGCAGCATTACATGGAAGGAAATCTGAGCCCTGGAGACAGCAAACTCACTCAGGCTACAGATAAATACTTTTGAAATGTGAGGCTTGGATTTGCAACAGCTGGGATTTTTGAGTTTCAAATTCTAAGAATCAGAACATTAAGTCTATCCCAAAAACACCTGGTAAATACTTTCTGAAACTATTTCCTCACTTGAAAAGATATAAACATATCCTGACCAAAGGAAGTTGTTAGAGACAAAAGATGGATAGTGGAGGTGTGGGTGCCTGAAAAAGGTACACTGTCTCCATCAAATGTCAAGACTCCGAGGCAGAGAAGTGAAATAAGAGAACCCCAGGAATTATTGGGATCTGTGAGTAGAGACCTGGACCTTCTTTCCTGGGTAAAGCCCAGCATGGTGGCCACCTCTGTGGAGAAGCCCTACAACCGGGAAAGCACCAACCCAGATATTAGAAAGGACAGTCCGCAAAAAGCCTGTAGTACAAAGTTTCCATATGTCATAGAGCCAGGGCCAGTTCTGGGACACATAGGGCATTTTGGCAGTGACACATGTCCTTTTAGTAAAATTGATAATTCTCCTCCTCTAAAAGAGGTGGCTAGTTGGAACTGTTTTCTTTGCTTTTTGCAAATCTATAAAAAATGGAAAGTGTTTCTTAGCAAGGTCTGGAAGAAAAGAGCAAGATTGACTATGAAAGCAGATACCTGTTTACTTAGCATGGGGCTAAATGGAGGAGTGAAGGTCTGTTATTGAATGGAGACCATTTGAGAGGATAGAGGAAACACCTGTGATGAATGTGTGCCTGGCTCAGTGGCTGGCAGTGGGTGTGAGAGGGTTGTTAAGAATGTGGTATGTTGTCACCTGCTGTCCTCCTCAAATAGGGTCCTCTGTCTCTAGAAGCATTAGCTCTGATAGGCAGGCCCCTTCGGACCCTTATCCTCACTGCTGTTCTCTGAGGTTTCCTTCAATGGAGACACCAAGAAGCCCAGACAGAGAGCCCTGGGGCATTGGCCTTTCCTCTTCCTTTTTCTTAGAAGACAGAAACTGGCCCTGGATTGAGGAGCCCTAAGGATCAGAGAACGATGCTCCATCCCACTGACCAGCAGCCCTGCATATATTCATTAGAGATTCTTCCAACTGCCTGGGCCCATGCCTGGACACTGCTCCATAGACACGGTAAACTTCAGACTCACTCTCCAATTTGCATCCCCACCACAGACTCCACGGGAAATTTGCAGCACAGCATGCAGTGACTTAGTTACACACCTGTCATAGATGTTAATGGAAATGGCACAGCTAAATCTTTAGGCACCACTTTGAAACCAGTCCCTCTGGTGTTATGATAACATTCCTTCCATTACTTCTTAAGGAGCACAACAGAATGTCAAAGGAGATATGACACACCAGGAAGAAAGGTCTGTGCCTCTTTAAAACCAATGTGTTCACTTTTCATTGCCATAAACTATTGTATCTGATTTAATAAATCTAAATTGATTATTTATAGGCACAAGGGGTAAACAGAACAGAAAAGTGCAGACCATTATGCTGGATAATACTGCTCATGACAGTAAACCCTCCCCCCTCATGCTCTACCTCTACTTTCACACGGAGAGAAGGAGGAGGTCTCTGTCCTGTACGGCAGCTTTCTGTTCCAATGCTGCTCCTCGGGGAGGGTAATAACACAGCAAGTTTGGTTTGAAAGCACCTTGAGTGCTTCATCTTTCCTCATAAGTCATGGAAGCAGAGAGTTCCAAATGGGGTGGAGGAGTTTGTGCGAATTAAAAGGCAGAGTTTCAAAAATGGTGTAGCTGTGAGTTTGGGCAAACCCTTAAAAATGTTTTCTCTCCAAGAAAAGGCTAATGGCATCATTTCTTTGGCTACAGAGTAGGAATTATTCCTCAGGATGCTGACATGGTGAATGTCAGCCTCCTGATCTATGGTCTTCATTAGCAATAATTCTGCTACCCTGTCAACCTCGAGGAGGGAAGGGACTTTTCATATGGCCAGACTGTAGCTTGATGGGATCTCCTCTCTCTGGCAACCTCATATGGCCTCTTCACGTAGCAATATCTCTTGAAAGGACATGCTCTGTAGATTTCTCTGCTACAGAATCAGAGATGCCAAAATCAGCATATGCACTGAAGAAGCCAATCTGGTGCAAAGCTATTTGCACCTTGTAGTGCTGTCTGAGAATCCGTAGGTCATGATCAATGAACTCTCAGCCCTTAGCTTCAGGCTCAAGCTCCTGAGAGGTAGCAAGACTTCCCCCATACTGCCTTCACACAGTCAGTAGCCAGTCTCTGAGAGCCTGGTGTGGCAATGCAAAGGTGAATAAATAAGAGTCTTCAAGACATTGAAAGTTAAAACTCATAGTTTGATGGAGAGTGTGCTATAATAGAAGTACAGAAAAAGGAAGTGAGGTGGGGAGAAGGAGCAGATTGTGTTGGATATGGCTGAAGCAGAATTGAAGCTATTTCTCAGGTTTAGCAAATTCCATCAGAGGAGTTGGAACTTGTATTTTTCATAAAATTTTGATGATGAAAGGTTTATGTCTACAAATCCCCTCTTAGTATATTTACATTATTAAGGTTTAAGAAATGATTGAAAGGAAAATGTACTTTAGACAAGACAACATTATGGAATTGTGTATCTGTCCTGGGGTTTCACTTGTGGGGCTCAGAATTACATTTGGAAAAGTCTTGTTGGAATTCAGGAGAAACGCTTAGCATCCTGTGCCCAGCTGCTTTTCCTTGAGCTGCATCTGTCGTCCCACCTTTGGGGGATCTGGCAAAATTAAACAGTTGAGATCAAGACAATGTCCATCCTTCACTTCTCTATAAGGAGTGGGAACTTCCTTTGAACCTCTTTGGAGTTGAACAGACTCAGGAAACCTTCAGCTGCTATAGGATTGGTCATTGTTGACAGCACAACATCAGGGAATCTAACCCCGGCATACCCGTGTCATTAGTATGCCATGTCTTACCTACAATTAAAATTACTTGAGGTGCTCTGGGATGATGTATTCAAAATGAAAGTCATATATTTCAGTGGCACCAGACCGGATGAAGAAATGATTACCAATCTACCCGCCTATTTATGGCATAAAACAGTGAGCACCAGACAGGTGGTGGTGATGGCAGAACTACTGCAAAGGGGGAAAAGGAGAGGCCAAAATATTGGGAAATTCTATGTACTCCTGGATTTTTATGTCTGCTGCTAGTTTCAACCTGGCTTCATCTTTAAATGAGTATTTTGTTCATGTAACCAGACATTCTGTAGACTGTCTTTCAAATGGGATTTTTCTTATTTTTTTTTCATGGTTAGACTGAATGATAGATTTGGGGGAGGAAAACTATGAAAATAATTTGCAATTCTCATCACATCATATCAAGAGTAAATACTATCAACATGACTTATCACTGTTGATATTGACCTTGATCATCTGGCTGGGCTCGTGTTTGTCTGGGCTCTCCGCTGTGAAGTTACTCTAATTTCCTCCTTTGCATACTGTTACTCTTTGGAGGGAAGTCACCATCTATAGCCCACACTTAGGGGGTAGGGATTTATA
>JAQQSS010000218.1:0-19584 GCA_028646465.1 Rhinoceros unicornis
ATGAATTACTTCACAAATGTAGACTTGTCATTCTTTTTAGCTTCTTCAGGTGTCTAGGAAGATAAGCAATGTAGTTATACCATCTTGAAGGCTGAGCCTTCCAATAACACTTTCAAAAGGAGTTCACTGACTCAATTCTGCACAACAAACAGCAGAGGTTTTCCTAAAGGGCTGTTGTGTAATTTGGAGCCAACTCCCTGGAGGAAACAGAAGCTCAGGAGATCAGGCCTGGAGATAGATAAGATATTATAGTTATTTTATGAGAAAATAATTTGCAGACTTTGAGTCAAGTGTAATTGCACAAGCTAATACTATCTCTCCCTTTGGGACCACCCACACACACTTTGAAATTCTAGTTTTGAGCCTTCGACTGCTGCTTGATGAGTAGCTCTTTGCACTGTGCAGATTTGAAACTCAAAAATAGAGACCTGTTCAGAGAAATTACAATCAGACAGGAATCCTGGGAAGAAAGAAGCATGGGGACCCTGTGATTGGCCCATGAGTTACTAGGAGGGTGGAATCATCGTAATCAGAGGGTTTGGAAATAGTCTCTTGGACATAATGAATCTCAGAGGGAGGCTAAGATACACATAAATAAAAATAAGGTGGACTGAATGTGCCTATGCCGCAACAGAGAGCTATAAATTTGGACAGCATCTTTGAGAGACAAAGATAATCCACATCGGCTGCTGAAAATTTCAAATTATAACTTTGGAAAAATAGATTTTGGTCCAAATTCATAAATATTTTACAATTAGGCAAAGGAGTTTGAACTTCTTTCTGAAGGCAATGAGGAATCGTTCATAGTATTTTAGAAAAGTGATGATGTCTATTTATATAAAAGTTTCCACAGGAAATTTAATCTACTCACTGGAGATGTTCACTACATGCCTGGCATTCTTCAAAGTGCTTGGAGAGTATTAACTCATTTAAGCTTCATAAGAGCCCAGTGAAGGGGGTTAACAGAAAGACCTAGTTTGTTCTACCTCTCGTCACCTCACTCAGTTCATTTTCTATTCTCGGAAAAAGCAAATCAAGATTCTACCTCAGAAGCTTCCTCTCTCTTCCTTCTGCTTGTAGTGTATTTCTCTCCAGATATCTGCACAATTTTCTTCTTCACTTCATTCAGGTTTCTGCTGACATATCCCCTGATCATAGAGACCATCTCTAATTATCCTTTGTGAAAGATTATAGCTAACTGCACCCCAACACTCATTCACTTTCCTTTTTAGCAGTTTTATTTTTCTTCAAAGCAGTTACTATTACCTAACATTGAATTTTTATCACATTCTACCACCTTCTAGCAACGGTCATGGATTTTTTTAGTTTTTCCACACTATATCCCCAACTTCCAAAATAGTGCCTTAAAAAGTAAATGTTTAACGAATATTTTTAAACAAATGAAAAAATGGGCAAGTAATTCTAAGAGTGTGGCTGCAGGTAGAAAAGTTAGGAGATTAATCTGACTTCGTTTAGGTGTTGGGTGATGAGAACTTAGTGGTAGCTCTCCTCCCTAGACCAGGACTGGCCATGGGACTCCTAATTCTGTGGTTTTACAGAACTACAGCGCCAGCTGAGAGCCATGGGGATAATAGGACTCCAGACAAGAGATGCCAGTGGGTGGTGCTGAGCCACCAGAAGAGAGGCATGGATGATTGAACTGAAAGAACATAAATCCTTCATTCTTCCATTTTCTCCCAGTATTTACTTGAAATATGATAATATCCTTCACTATTTTTCTGCCACCACAGTTTGTAATAAGGAATTCACTGTCACATTTCCAATTACTAAAATGTTATATTATATTTGATATCTGATAGGGTGATTCTCACTTCATAGTTATCATTCCAGTAGTTCTTGACTGGTGTGAATTTCCTGTACAAGAACACTGAAAATATCTGAAATGCCAAATTTATCATATACAAATTCCCAAAATACTCATCTACCTGTTTCTAGATATTCCGTTCCGTTACATTGATTTTTTTTTTTTTCTATTCTACTAGCATGGCAACTAGTGTGATGATAAGAAATTTACTTTTATGGTAGAGAGCATCTTCTCTCACTCACCACACTTTTACAATTCTTATTTCTGAAATTTGTGATCACTGGAACTTAACTGGTAAGAAGCATGAGGCCTACAATTCAAGAAGTCAGAGAATTCAAGTAGCACAATATCAGGGCTGTGAAGTCTGGAAATCTCAGAGATTTCTTGGTCTAAATGACCATTCAAATGCTAGACATAATAAGTTGTTGATGAAAACCCAGATAACCTTGGAAGGTTGATCCAGAAAAACTTTCCCTTTTGCCTCCCTTGTTGTCACAGCAATGAAGAGGACAGAAGTGGAAGGAGATTGCATATGTGCTTAAGAGGAAA
The DNA here is from genome assembly GCA_028646465.1 of Rhinoceros unicornis. NCBI lineage: Eukaryota > Metazoa > Chordata > Mammalia > Perissodactyla > Rhinocerotidae > Rhinoceros > Rhinoceros unicornis. Next base: position 2,375 of record JAQQSS010000218.1, read on the forward strand.
ATGGTAAGTTACTCCATATGTCACATTTGTATTCATTCATTCAATGCATAAATACTTACTAATCAATCACCCATGACGTATCAGGCAGTGTTCTAGGTGCTTGGGATACATCAGTGAACAAAACAGTTAAAGAAAAAAAAAACCTTCGACATGATTAAAATCTCAGCATCACTGACATGGAAATATTTTAGGCTCATTGTGTGTCCAATGGGTCAGCCCGTGTGGCAGAGTTTAGAAAAGCCTCTTCAAATCACACTATCAGCCTCCTGAGAAACAGGACAGCTGAACAATTCATCAACAATCACATGAGCTTGTTTGGGTCCCCTTCAAAGTGTGGATTAGACAAATGCTGTAGCCTGCGACCTCGTGTAATAGAACTTAGAATATGCCGCACTCCTTTCCCCTGAAAAATTAGTACTTGTCTCAATAACCTAAATAGTCTATAAATACATTTAATATTCTATATTTATTAGCATTCTATGCACTATAAGAAAATAGAAAGCCTTAAGTATGGCTCTGATACAGAAGAATGCAAAAAACTAGTTACAAGCTGGATAAAAGTATTAACCAGTTCTTCCTGGACATAGCCAGCCTACAAAATAGCATGCACTCAAGCAAACAGCCATAGGATGCAAGTGAATTTCCCGAAGAGGCCAGCTTCAATGAAGAAGGAACCCATTATAAAAATGAGGGAATTGACATTTAATGATGAACCATTTAGTAAGAACCCATGGGCCTCATCAAGCAGACGTGAAATGAAAGAAAAACAGTTCTTTTACAAAAAGATGCTAGATAGTGTAACAGGAAGAAGGCAAATGGAGCCAATTATTTCTGCTATTTGAGGAGGACTCAACTTGGATGTGATATATTCCTTCAAAAATCAAGGGCAATCTGCATGATCTCTCATACAACAATCTCATGAAAAAAGAAAAAAATAAACAAAAGGGAAGGGAGTGGGAAGGAATGGAAGGAAGGAGAAAGGAAAAAGGAAAACAAATGAAAAGAAAGGAGAGAAGAACAAACAGTAGTTTGGGGAGGGGATGGCCATGGCCAGCATTTTGGAAAGTGGAAGAAAGAGCAAACATCTTTGGTTTCAAAATCCTGTGTAATAACAGAGTAACAATTAGTACCAACCATAGTTAGAGGAGTAGAAATAAAAATTGTCAAGAATATACATAGACTGTAAACTAGAAGCAATTACACACAGAGAGAATGAGAATTGATAACCCTAGGAAGCGATCATTTCCATAAGGAATGATGTGGGTCTTAAATCACTATGTGTTGAAAAGACATCACTGAGCAGAACACTAATAAAAGAAATTTATCCAGAGAAAACTAGAGGAGAGATATATTCCTAAAGAACGTATCTTTCTCATTTGTTAGGAGAGATTATATTTATTACTTGAGGTCACTATATGTATTCTATTTGTTTATTCACTCACTCATTTAATTTTTATTTCCTGAAAACTTACCATGCGTCAGGTGCTGTTATAATGTGTTATGTATTAATTTGTGTACAAAACACCCATGACGTTTACTCTCATGCAATTTTCCATCTAGGGCTTCTAATTTATTGTTTATAAAGGGTTAAAGTTTCATTCCACCTTTTGTGCTTAATCATTTTTGTCAAAACTTGTGTTTTCATTATGAAGTAGTGAATTGAAAAGCCTTCCAGGTAATCAAACTCAAGGGAGAATGTTCCTAGAGGGGAAAACTGCAAAACTGGGGATATCATTGCTAGGGTGCTCTTTTTTGTTTGTTTCTTTTTTGGCTAGTATGTGAAAGATTTATAAGAGTTTGGACACATTGTGTAAAATTATAGAACTTTAGAGAAGAAAGTAATTTAGATGGCATTGAGTTCATTACACTCATTTTACAAATTAAGACGTTGAGAACTAGAAATGGTATAGGATTTATATGCTCTTAATCCTCTTGATAATTGGAGGAGACAAGGTTTAAACTGACATCTCTTTAGACCAAGTCCTGTTCTCTTCTTAATACACACTTTACCTGCTCCACCTGAAGCACTGGAGGTAAAAGCTGTCCTCTGAATTCCCTACCCAGCAGGAAATTTTTCCTAACAAATGTCCTTCTAAATACATCTTTTACATCTGTGTTTTCAGGCTGTATATGAGAGGGTTCAACATGGGAATCAATGTGGTATAGAATGCAGAAACTACTTTATTAATGTCCTGAGATGAACTTGACTTGGGCTGTATGTAAATGAAGAAAAGGGTACTATATAAGACGGCCACAGCAGACAAGTGTGAGGAGCAGGTAGAGAAAGCTTTTCCTCTCCCATCAGCAGACTGGATATTCAATATGGTTTTGAGGATATGAATATAGAAGACCAGGATGGTCAGGGCACTGGGTATTACTATTAATCCAGCCATGATGAAAAGAACCAACTTCTTGTTCTGAGTGTCAGCACATGCCACAGAAAGAAGAGGGAGAATGTCACAGCAAAAGTGGTTGACCACATGTGGACCACAGAAGGGTAAGTGAAAAGTGAAGGTCTCATGGGTAATGACACATAGAATGCCCATGGCATAGGGTCCCACCACCAGCTGCACACAGACCCCCGGGACATGATGACTGCGTACAACAAAGGGTTGCAGATGGCTATGTACCGATCACACTTCCCCTTCAGAAAATTTATAGTCTATAAATCCTATCATTCATAAGGCCAGACTTGCTTATCAATATTTGAATCTTTCTTTCATAGCCTCTATAAGTTGTTTATACTAGTTCATTATAATTAATCCATAACTTTCCATCAATTTACAAAATTTAACTTAGAGTCACATTTTCTGACTGCAATACAATACAGTTTAAAATTAATATTTAAAAGGTAAAAAATATATTTTTAGCTTGAAAATTAAAAACATAAAATTTAAAGAATAATCTTAAATTATTTTAGTCAAGTAGAAAATTAAAAAATTAACTTTAGATTATATAATGTGTCACAATAGAAATAATTAATATCGCTACATATAAATTAAAAGTAAAATAACACTGGGAAGAATAATGCAAATATTAAATTCCTGCATTATTAAACAGGTACCAAAAAACAAGCAGTTATTACTAGGCATTAGAGAAAAAAATGATGACTTCAGCCTGTAGGGAAGCTGACTTTGCCACTCCAAAATATGCCTCTTTGGCATAAGGATTATCTTGGGCTTGTTTATTTTAAGAAATAGTAGACACAGGAGAAGCTCTGAAAACCTAGTAGAAGTTACCCTATTGTAGGAGACATTTATAAGGTAAATCTCCATTTGTAAGGGTGTCTCTCTCTCAATACTGGAAGAGGAGGATGACTAAAGCTCTAGAAACTCTTATCAATGGAGAAGACATGGACTTAAATCTGCATAAGACCATGCCCCTGTTTATTGTGCTTTTCCTGGCAATCTCTCATCACTGCCCCCAATATCTTCTTTTGTCTTTAGTTGGAGATGATATTTAAGGTGGTGCCTTGGGTCATTTTGGGGAGTTACTCAGTTTTCCTGGCTATGTCTCATGTATATTGGTGGTATAAATGTTATTAAACTCCTTTTTGTTTTTCTCCCATTAATCTGTTTTTTATCATAGGGAGATCTCAGTCAAGAACATAGGAGGATAAAGGAAAAATTATTTTTCCTCCCACCCAAACCTAATAAAGTAGGTGAAATAAAATGATAAAACTTAGATAACAATTAATAAATTAGAAAGCAAAAAATTATTGAACAGCATTTTTTCCAAAAAGAAAAAAGATCCATTGTTTCATGAGTCAAAGAAGAAAGAAAGAAAAAAAAAACTATTGATAAGAGATTCTCACATATTGAGGTATATGGGGCAACTATTCGGGCTCAAAACTGATTTGGCTTGAACTAAAAAGCCTGATTTACGGCCTATCAAACATACATGGTACATCTGCTTAACCATTAAAGTAAAGAATACACTTTCTTAACAAGAATGCATACTTCCCCTCCTACGCCCTATTGGTAATGCACTATTGGTAACGCCCGGATTAGTTCCTTTCCTGACCTCAGGGTCACTTTGACCTGCTAATTTGCAACTGGATACCTCTTTGAAATTTTGATGAAAATGTATCCGGGCTGTGTTTAACGTATGCTCCTTGTTCTAAAAAGATATAAGACTGTATTGAAAACCATGCTTCTCTGGAACACTTTCTAAGGCCTTTCTGGCTTATAGTCCTCACTCTGGTTCAAGTAAACTCACCTTATTTCTCTTATCAACAGAATGGTTATTGGTTATTTTGCATCGACACTAGAACAGTCCAGAAGAGAGAGAGAAAAAATATATATAAGAAGCATAATTTAAACTGTAATGATCTAAGGAATGAAACTATATCATCATTAATCAAAAGAGATTTAAAATCTCTGATCAGACTTTGGTTTCTGCCATGACAATAAATGGTACAAAAATAGCCCTGAAATCATAAACAACACTAAATGTAAACAAATGGTTACAATGTTGGGAAAATATTGAGCAAGAAAAACCTGCTCCTGGTAATTTTGCCATCACCATGCCTATTGAGTGGCGTTTATGTTGAAAATTGCCAATAGTCTCTCATTTGGCTTACCTATCAAGGTTACCTATTGTCAAATAGGTTTCTACTGGCTTTTTTTTTTTTTTTTTTTGTGAGGAGGACCAGCCCTCAGCTAACATCTGCCAATCCTCCCCTTTTTTGCTGAGGAAGACTGGCCCTGGGCTATCATCCGTGCCCATCTTCCTCTACTTTATATGGGACGCCGCCACAGCATGGCTTGCCAAGCAGTGCGTCGGTGCGCGCCCGGGATCCGAACCGGCGAACCCCGGGCCGCCGCAGCGGAGCGCGTGCACTTAACCGCTTGCGCCACCAGGCCGGCCCCTCTACTGGCTTTTTAATCTCCAAATAACCCTGTCTTAGCAGCATTAAATTTTTGATGACTAGAAGAATTGTTACTGGACACATGCTCAGCTTCTTTACCTGTCACACAAGAGGGGCCAAATAAAACTGGAATGCCAGGCTTACGGCAAGGAAAGAGTTTTTATTTCAGGTGACATCAGCCGAGAGAAGAGAGTTTTCAAATTTGTCCAGTCTCCCCATAAGTTGGGAGGCAAGGGGTTTTAAATGTTGCAAGGAATGTAGCTGCTTGTAGGGAGGGGGAGCCTGTGGCCTTGCTGGTCAGTGCTTTCCCATCAGCCTGTGTTTGGCCTTGTGAGGCTGCCGGCAGGGAGGAGGATGGCAAGATAAAAGAATCACAGGTGGGTGTCCTTCAACCGTCTCTGTCTTCATGGTGGGTGGTGGATTCTGATGCCAGGAAGCCAAGGAGCTGAGGTGTGAGAAGCTTTAGCTTCTTTTTTATTTTTTTTAAAGATTTTATTTATTCATTTTTTTCCCCCCAAAGCCCCAGTAGATAGTTGTATGTCATAGCTGCACATCCTTCTAGTTGCTGTTTGTGGGACTCGGCCTCAGCATGGCCGGAGAAGCGGTGCCTCGGTGCGCACCCGGGCTGCCAGCAACGGAGCGCGTGCACCTAACCACCAAGCCACGGGGCCGTCCCAGCTTTAGCTTCTTGATATCAGTTTTTCTGTAACAAACCTCAAGAACTGGTAAATAGCCAAAACTTCAGTGTGAGCCCAGCTTGAGGCCACCTGGGCTTTTAACAATTTGTAACTTCTATCTGCCTTGTGAAGTTCTGGGACAGAAAGGTTTAAAAAACCAATTTTAACATATGAATATAACTTAGAGAAGCAGGAAAAGACGATAAGGGTTTTCAGTTTTAACACCATATATTCTGGGTTTAATGTAGGGGAACTGATATCAGGGCGGGTATCAACTTCCCCCCTATTTTATGTTCATTCCTCAATCTTGAGGGATTCTGGGCAATGACTGATCTAGCTCCTTCCTGCTGAATTGCGGTGTAGGTCCGGGTTAGAGGAATGAGACTGTTTAGCACTCATTTGGAAATATTTTTTGTTCTCAGTTTCAGATTGACATTTTGTATTATTAGAAATTTTGTACCTTGTTTAACAGTTTGAAACAATATCTAAAGGACATTAAGTATCTGACCAAAAGGATAAGGATACACAACTCAAATTTTAACAGTCCCTGAAAAATACACTTAATCCCTTGGGGAATCCAAGAAAACAGTCCTGAAAACCAGTCTGGACCTGGTACCTCTGGGGACAAGAAGAATTTAGGATCCAGTCCAGTTTACAGATAGAAAACCAGATCTCAAAGACAATTAACAGAACTAGGATCTAATATCCACAAATGTGTACTATAGTTTCTGTTGAAACATAATTTTTCTCTCTAAAATCACCCTCATTTTTACCAAAGATAGCCAAAGTAAGACTCATTGCTTTGTAAAATAAGTCTAGTTTTAATAAACTTTGCCCAATTATTTACGTAAGTATAGCCAGAATAACAACTGATCATATAGGCTCTTTTAGATCTGCTTTGCTGGAACTTTTTATAAGGGATCTCTGAACTTCAAAGGCCTCTCGAGGCCAGGAAAGCCAAGCCAAGGACTTGTCATCAGATTTGCCTGTAATACCTACAGATTTGGGTGCATTCCTCTCTCCCCTGAGGTTCCCCAAAGTATTGAGGTTCCAGGCACTTGCCAGATAAGTGACCTTCCTTACTTATCTGCAAGATTGCTGTTTGGGAATGCTGTAAACAAGATACCAGGCCAATATTTCCAGGTGGCTTTATTCCATCAGGTCCAATCTTTATTCCTCAAAAGCTGTCCGGTTATATCCGAGCCTGTATATGTTTTTTTCTCAAATATGCTGTTCCAGTCAAAGCTTTGGTAATATAACCAAAGTCTCCAATTGTGTTCCGCTATGAGAAGAACAGATTTTTATTGAACTTATGTAAATAACTATATTTCCATGGAATGAGAACATTCACTTACTAAGAGTTTCCAAATTCTGGAGAGATCAAGTAGGGAGAAAAAATAAATACCTCAATTCTGCTTACTGCTATAAGTTCTGCTTACTGCTAATTGCTATAAGTCATGATTCCTTAAGAGAAACGGTTTTTCTTAAACCTGGAAAAACAGAACATTAAAAAAATTCAGAAATATTTTAAATAAAAAGTTATATAAATTGTAATTATCCTTATCAGTTTATTCAGTCCCATGCAATTGAGTCTTGATTTTAACCCTCCGTTAACAGTTTCAAAAAGTCATTTTCTGAGTTAGAATTCTGTAATTTCTTACCAAGTTTAGTTTTATGATCTGAAAGTTTATCAGAAAACTGTACTTTAGAGTGTCAGAGTCTTTTCCAAGAATTTTTCTGAAGATGAAACATATTTTGCAAAAGCATCTGGGGTAAAACAATAACTGTCTGTAAACAACAAAATATTTTTAAAAAATGACATTTGACAAAGAAACTTGGTTATTTCTGTGACGTACAACACTTTAAGATAACCAGAATTATGACTGATAACCAAGACAGATCAGAATTTTAGGAATGTTAGACAATTTTAAAACCCCTATATTGATAATATTTACCAACATAATATCATAGGTTTCATGAAGCAACATTTAGCTCTCCTTTTAAACAAGGTGACAAATAACGAGCCAACTTGACCATCCACAAAACTCCTGAGGCTTTTACTTCTACAAACCTTCTGTCACCTACTTTTGATAACAAATTTTGTAACAGAGATAAAATGTCTGCCTCATATCCAATGTTGATAACTCTGAAAACATATTTATTTCAATTAAATTAACAAACTTCAACAGGCTTTTATTTATCAAAGATCATTTTATATCATGTTAACTTGAAAGACATCTGGGGTAGCTCTATTACATTCAGAAATAACTTATGAAAATGTTTACTCCAAGCCAATTAAATAGGTCTCCTTTAGAAACTGTACCATCCGGAGACAGACAAATACATATAGAGACAGATAAACACAAACAGAGATCTTCACAATTTTAACCAGGTCTCAGGAACAAAACTCAGAAGACTAGTTAGATCCAAACTATTTTTGTAGCAGTTGAATCTGCTCAGATGGCCAAAAATATTTACTAAAGATTTTTTTTCCTTTTATTGTAAGACCTTTTACAGCTCTTTTTGAAATAACTTTGTCTTTTTTGGAAGTTTCTGTATATTAATCAAAGATTACATCCCATTGTAAGAGATTTTGAATCCTCTCTTTTAAGGGTGACCATTAAGATGAATTCATATAATATATACCAATATTCATATATTGAAATCCTAACCCCTGTACCTCAGAATGTGACTGTATTTGGAGATAAGGTGTTTGTGAAGGTAATTAAGTTAAAATGAGGTCTTTTGGGTGGGCCCTAATCCAATATCACTGGTATCTTTATAAGAAGAAGATATTAGGACATTGATACTCAAAAGAGAAAAAAACAGGTGAAGAAACAGGGGGAAGACTGCCATCTACAAGCCAAGGAACAAGGCCTGCCATTGCCTTGATCTCACACTTCTACATTCTAGAACAGTGTTTTTTAAGCCACTAGTCTGTGATACTTTGTTATGGCAGCACTGAGAAAACAACACAATCTGTACCAGCATATTTGTACGTATGTGTGTATATGTTTGTGTGTGTATATCTGAGGATGAATTAAGTAAGAAGGAAATAGATGACACAATTTTTCCTCATGCGTGGAAACTGTGTAGGTGGAGCTGTGACTATGATCTTTACCTAAAAATGTCTAAGAAGAATAGAAAGACACTAATAAACTAAAGCAAAACATCTTTATCATAACTTCTTGATATGGAAACAATGAACATCACTCTTAATTTATTTCAATTTAATGGTTAGTTTGTAAAATATATTTTACTGATACACCCAATTTTACCAAACACTCTATTCATTCCCTCTTTTACATCTTTGTTCCTTAAACTATAAATGATGGGGTTCAGCATGGGAATCACAATGGTGTAAAATGTTGACACTATCACGTCATGGTCCAAAGAGTAGCTAGAACTTGGTCTTACATACGTGGAGAAGATTGTTCCATAATGAATTGACACTCCAGTTAGGTGAGAACCATATGTAGAAAAGACTTTTCATCTCCCTTCGGGGGAATGCATCCTCAGAATCTCCACCATAATGAAACCATAGGAGATCAGGACAATCAGAATAGTGACTATCTCAATAACGCCTATAAAGTAGTAGACTAGAAGCTGATTTGTGTGTGTGTCAGAACAAGAAATGGCGGGGACAGGAGGGATGTCACAAAAGACATGTTTAATTTCATTAGATGCACAGAAGCTTAGGCTCAATGTAGCCCCTGTGTGCACTGAAGCACTCAAAATGCCACAAAGAGAGAAAGCAATAATGAGTGGCACATAGACCCTGGGTGACATGTTAACTCAATATAGCAGAGGATTGTAGATTGCTACAAAGTAATCATATGCCATTGCAGCCAAGAGAAAGCATTCTGTGGTCCCAAAAGTAATAAAGAGAAATATCTGTGCTGCACATCCAGGGAATGAAATGGCTTTATTTTCCACTAGGAAATTGACCAACATTTTTGGGGTCACAACTGAGGAATAGCAGGCATCCAAGAATGATAACATACTCAGAAAATAGTACATAGGGTTGTGGAGCTGGAAGTCCCCACTTGCCAATACAACCAGTCCCATCAGAGTAAACAGGTAAATTGCTAGAAACAGGGAGAATAAGATGGTTTGCAGTTCAAGCTTGTCTGTGAAGCCCTTCAGTACAAATATAGTAACTTCAGTGGCATTCTTCATGTAGACACATCATATTGAACAAACTTGAAGATATTTCTAAAATTATAATTCATATTGCTATGACAAAAATTAGCAATACCGTGACTCAGGGAAAGTGAACTATGTGCTCATATTTATGTCTTGGCAATGCATAGTTTCCCAGCTGCATTTCAGGAGACAGTAACAAGATGATGGGTCAAAGGTTGATGCCACTCACTACAGAATCAAATGGAAGATTTGAATTTTAACTCGTTGTCTCAACTCCTGTCATTTCTAAAACCATCAAGTCAAGTGGTTAATTTAACAATGAATTTTACTAGTTATTTTTCTATTAAATCATGTAAAAACACAGTGAACAGCAAAAAGCACATTAGATTAGTTTGACAGACTAACAGCCTACTGAATTTTAATATTTTATGTTAATCTCTCTAAAAGTTTTCCAACTCCATTACGTTATTCTGAAAAGAACTAATGAAGAATTTTTTAAGAAGATGGATTATAAATTTATAGAAAATTTATGACAATTTCTGTTTCCTTTAATTTGTTTTTCAAATACTTAGCATTATTTTGTCCTTTTTGGGTAAATATTTGGTCATTTGCATTGTTTTTGGAAATCTAAATTCTTGATAATCTATGTTTTTATACTTTCTCAAAATCCTGTGGTAAAATGAGAGAATTATAGGAAAAATAAAAAAATATATGATTTGCCTTTCACAGTATTACATTTGATTAAATATTGTTGATTTTGGATTCAGTGAAATAACAATTAGGTAACTATTATCTAAAAATGACAAATAAGTTCATAAAGATCAGTAATTAAAAATATAATGACAAACAACATTTGCACCTAGACATAAGAGTTAGCATTTGAGTAAAAAAATTAATGTTAGAAGGTACAGAAAAAATCATTCCCACATAGTCCCATGGTTGATCAAATTAGAAGTCACAGTGTTAGCTGAACCTGAATTCAAAGTTCCATTATTAGCCCAAAATGTAATACTAGCTGGAGGATAGATTTTACTCTAGTTATTTATTAGTTATTTATTTTATTTTTTATATATCCACCCATGGAAAATTTGTCAGTCTTGAGGGCACATAATCTGATGCAAATAATATTCTGTACACTATTTAAATTCATAACACAGGTCAAGCTCCAGCTTCAATACATTGACATGGAACCCACCAGTAGGAGAAAGATTCATTTGGATTGGAAATAGAGATGGAAGGAGAAGAAAGCACAGACCAACAATCTTCTGGGAAAGACAAAGTCAGGATTCCCTAGAAGAATTGTCAATATCAAGAGAAAATATTTTCATAGAGTTATTGGAAAGGTTCAAGTCAGGGAAAACAAGAAATACTCAGTTGACAACATCAGAGAAGGCAGAATGTAGGTTGAGTCCTATGTATTGGAAATAAAAGCTCAACAAAACAAGTTAGGGTATTCAAACCACTTACCTTAATTACCCGAATATTTTTGTGTGGGTCTAATACTATAAGACGCTTTTAAATATATCGTTTCATTATAAAAATTCCTAATGAATTGATTGGAAACCCCCCAATACAGCTTTCTTATTTTAAAAATGCCAAGGGGAGGGACGACATGAATATTAACCAGTGGGAGATTCAGACAAGAGTTTATGTAGATAAGATAAAAATAGAAATAAAGGAAACCAAAAACAAACTTTGATGAATATAGTGAAATCAATGTGTTTTAATGCAATTAGGAGTCACAAGAAAAAGTTCAAGCCCAACACAATTCTTTCCATCAGTTCAATGATAACGTGGTAGAAAGAAAATTCCATAGGATTTGGAATCTAAAAGTTTGCACTCCTCACTCAACTCCCCAATTAAAAGCCACATGTGAGATTAGGCTTTCCCTCCAAATCTGCCTCCTCTTTCAAATAGCAATAAATTTAAATAACTAAGCAGACACAATAACACACAGCCAGACAGATCAATTAAATATGTGAAACAATGAATATTTAAAGCATTTCCTTTGAATATGTCAATTTTGGGTATAAATTTCTGGTGCCTTTATAATTGAACTTTTGTCATCCTGTACTTGTTTTTTAAAATTAGCAAATATTGGGCCACAACACTAATGTTATAACTAAATCACTGAAAATCATAGTTGACCAGAGCCTTGAACTAGATATTTCATTCTTTTCATACATGTAATAAATATCTTGTGATTGTTAATATGCACTTAAACATTTTTCCATCAGATTAAACCCAATGTATTATGCTGTGATTATGATTTTTCCTCTGTGCACTCTTTAAGTGTCTGGATTACAGGATAAAAGAGTTTTGTGTATTGTATGATCTGTTAATAAAAAAGACAAAACAAAAAAACACACACAGATCACCACAATCACATTTGCAACACTGCAGTGGAATTAGTTTTGCTTTGGATAAACAAGATAATGAAAAATTACAACTTTAAACACTTAATGAAATTTCTCTTAAAGCTATCATTTTTGTTAGATGGGCATGACTAAATTGATATTAGTATATATTGAAAGGACTTGGAGCTGTAAAGAGAAAACTATGATTCTTGAAGAATTTAATAATATAGAATTATAATTTTATAATTTATGTAAAGCCACTTCCAAAATTATAACTTTAATAGTAGGCAGAATACTCCAAATATCTTGGGCTCAGTATTGAAACACTAAGTTTGCAAAGGAGGAGAGAAATAACAACAGCCACTTGTGGAGCTGTAGGGATGGACTTCTGCTCACATTTTTTTTTTTTTATTTTACCTTTATAGCGACTCTCACAGGTAATAAGTGCCTAACTAAGATTCCAGCCTAGGTTTCCCTCATGGTGCATGCACTTCCATCAATTTTCACTGCCTCATTATACCAAAGCTTCATTCTGCAAGTGACTCCCCCACTTTCCTCCCACCACTGAAACAAAACAAAACGTGATCGTGGATGTATTCGGATGTTCGTAAGCCATTAAGACTAGAGAAATATTATGAAATAAATAGTAATCTGAAGTGGCTTCTACATTACATAGCTAGGAAAATAAACTTAAAAGAATTACTGATTATTTTTCTCCTTATATCAAAATATAAGTCCCCAGATAGTTGAATTGGTCAAATGTTTTCTTGTCCTCTATTGATAAGTTTCCTGATTGTTTTACTTTGAACTGGTCTATCCGCTTTCATCAGGAAAATGAAAACACGCACTCTATTTGGAGCATTCTTATTACTTCTACAAACATAAATTCGATATTTTCTATGTTTTATTTCAGGAAGCATTATTTCTTAATTCTTAGAGTCTGCATAAATCAGATACTGATGAATACATTCTATTCACCCATGCAATAGGCAACAACTAAAAGGATTTCATAAGGTATTTGACCTCAATATTTAGGTCTCATCTCCTAAAATATTCCACAAATGATCTGAAATATTCTCCTACCTGTGGAACAGCAAAGGCAGGTTAAGATACACCATGAATATGATTAATTTAAATTGTTTATATCCACTTACTCAACTATTGATCAAACCCACAGGAGATGCCCCAAGGGGAATGCGCTCCAGTCATCTTCTGGTTCAAAATAGCAACTGTAATGATTTACTCAATAATAAAAAAGTAAATGGTTCTGGAATAATGTACTACATGTCACTATTTACTAAATAAAGTTATTTAGGCTCTGGTTTAAAATGATTCCTTATGAAAAAAACATATGTTTGACACTAAATAAGAAATCTTAAGATGTGAGACATACTTTTACATCATAGGTCTGACACGGGGTTAGCACTAACTTCTCTGAGAACCAAAGTCCTCATCCTGGAATATAAGCCATTTTATATTGTAACAAGTCAGTAAATATGGCAAACTATAATTATGTAAAATGACAATATCTCTCTTGCAGAATCTAGCAGATGGATTTATAGTCAATCAAATCTATTCTACTTTTACTCTGTTCAAATTATCAAGTGCGTGGTTTAAATGAATAAAGTATATATTTTGAGCTCATTGGAAGATTATTATTCAAGATAATGAGAGAAGTCCAAAAAAGTCATAGAAATGTGGAGGAAACATCAAAAACTTAAAGCTCTGTAGGGCTTTATAAGTCATATAATTTAGTGAATTCTGAATACAACTGAGAGTTTACTCAGGTTAAATAAAAAAATGTCTATTTATCGATAGATAGATATGCACACACAATAAACACATACACACTCCTAGGACCAAAATAGAGAAATTTAACATTGATAGAAAAGGGAGGCCCAGTAGAATTTTAATTTTTCTTTGATTTTCCAGGTGCTCCGCACCCCCACCCAGACTCAGTCAGAATGTCACAGCGACTGTAAGAGACTGAAATGGCACTATAGGTCACTGAGGATCTCAGAAATATGTAGCACATAGTCCTTTTGAAAAGTAGGGCTTCACCTAGAGGAAGAAAATGCTGAGAAGAATGTCAAATGAGTAGGACAGATACACTAGGAAGAATAGTTTCAAATGGAGGGTGCTTCTGGAAGATGCAAGACTCAGAAAGTACTGTTATAGCAACATATAATGTCTAAGGTGCAGAGTCCTCCTTTGGAAGGCGGGATCTGTTTAGACATAGGAAACAGCAGGTAGAAAGTACTCGAGTCAACTTTGCTCTGAGAGCTAAAGTGGTTATACAGTCATATTTTAAGGCCATCATCTAAATTGAGAGTGATTTCTTGAGCACGAAACTGGAAAAGCGACCTTGATATATCTCCAATTTCGTATATACCTCCTTCTGATAGTCAAAATACTCATCATGTTTACACATTGAAGGGGGAAAAAGATTACTATTGAACTCCATATAATGATATTTAAATCACCAAAAGATAAAAATAACCAAATATTGTTCCAAATATTACCAAAATCAGAGCATAAAATCAGGCCATAAAACAATCAAATGCATAGTATATTAAATATATCTTAAAATTATATGAAATTAAAATTTTAAAAATGGCTAAGGCTTCAAGAAAATCAAATATGTCAGAAATTACATGAATAGACAAAGGAGAATGTGAAAAGATGATTCACAGTACTCAAAATAATAAACCAAAAAATAGAGGAAATCAAGAGTAATTTAGTAAAATACAAGAGTGAGTACTCACTGTAGAAAGCATACGCAAGGAAAGAGACGCCAGAGAAATATGGAGAAAAATTGATTTCAAGTAAAGAAAGAAAATTAAGATTAGACAGAAACTGACACATCTAAAGGTACTAAGCTACAATTTCCTAATGATAAAGACATGACTCATACAAATATAAAATTAACACATAGCAATAATTTATAACCATCTCATTAATGGGTCTATCAGTAAAATGATAGACTGGTATAAAGAACTTTGAAGTAACAGGGGTTTATATAGTGTATTAGAAAAGTGATAGCAAAATAAGATTTTAATTCCTTTTTAAATTTATTGAAGAAAATATACATAGAGTAAAGTACATACATTGGAAGTGTACAGCTGGATGAATTTTTAAACTCAATATAACCCCGTAAACAAGACCAAGACTAAGTAGTAGAACCTTGCTGTCTTCTCATCACTGTCTCCTCTGTAAGGATCACACTATTCTGAAGCAAAGATTAATTTAGGCAATAGTTTTTTTAAAAAGTCAGGGTTATTGAGTTTTGATATAAATCCAGAAAATCTACCATTTATACGTACCAGTTACATGAATTTTAATAGACACATACAATTGTATAACCACAATCAAGTTATAGAACATTTCTATAACCCTAAAAAATGTTCCCTCTTATCAATTTGTAGTCAGTCACCTCCCTTGATCCCCCAGTTTTCACAACAGGAGATGTGTCAGAGTGTTCTCTGTTACAACTTTGCCTTGTCCAGAATGTGATATAGGTGTAACCACATTGGATGCAACCTTTTGAGTCTGGCTTCTTTCACCAAGCAGTGTGTATTTGAGATCCATCTTTGTACTTGAATATATCAGTATTTGTTCCTACTAATTGATGAACAGTGTTCCATCCAAAAGATGTACCATGGTTAGTTTATCCACTTGATAGTCAATGGACATTTGGATTTCTCTAGTTTCAGAATGTAGTGAACAGAGCCATTACAAATATTGGCATACAAGTCTTTGCATAGACGTGTTTTATTTTCTCTAGGTAAATTACACAGAATGAGATTGCTGGGTCAGCTACACTATTTTGTTTTCTTACCAGCAATGGATGAGAGATCCAGTTGCTCTGCATTATTGTGAGCACTTTGTATTGTCATTTATTATTATACTTTTAAAATTCTAGTCATTATGATAGGTGTATCGAAGCACGTTGCAGTTTTAAGTTGTATGTCCCTAATAGTAAATGGTGTTGAACGTTTTTTTTCCATGTGCTTAGTTGCCATTTGTGTATCTTCTCTGGTGAAGTGTCTGTTCAAGTTTATGCCCATTTTTTATTGTTTATCCTTCCTTTTGTTTTTAAACTGTTGAGTTTTTAGAGTTCTCTATATATTCTGGATTCATGTTCTATATTGAATAGCTGTTTATCAAATATTTTGTATAATTCTGTGGTTTGTTCATTCTCTCAACAGTATCTTTTACAAAGCAGATTTTAATTGTGGTGAAGTAAAATTTATCAGTTTTTTCTTCTATGGTTCATGCATCTTGTGTTTTATACAAAAATTTGTTACTAACCCACAGTCACACATATGTTGTTCTATTTTTTCTCCAGAAATTTTTTTGTCTTAATGTCTAAGATTCATTTTGAGACAACTTTTAAATGTTATGTAAAGAATGAGTCAATGTCTCTTTTTTTGTGGTATAAGGCTAGTCTACATACTCAGTGTCACTTGAAAAAAGAAAGACTGTCTTTCCTCCATAGATTCTCCTTAACAATTTTGTCAAAATTCAATTGACTATATTGTTTGAATCAATTGCTGAACACTCTATTCTGTTTCATTAATCTAGATGTGTATCTTTTCACCAATGTCACACCCTCTTAATTAGTTTTAGTTTTGTGGTAGATCTTGAATTCAGATTGTGTGAGTCCTACTTTATTCTTCGTTTTCAAAATTGCTTTGACTAACTTAATTCTGTTGCCATTTTTATAAATTGTAGAATTACTTTGTCAGTTTCTGAAAAAAACTGATTGTTTAATTTTAATTAGGATTTCATTGAATATATAGATCTTTAAAGACTGCATTTAATTAATAGATCCTTTATTCACAACTGTGCTTCTTATCAGTATCATTTTTCTTTCTTTCCTTTTTTTCCTCTTTCTTTCTTTTAAAATTCAGATTCCATGACCAACATTTCCTATCTACTACTTTAGAACCTCTGGGCATAGAGCGTAAGCATCTATGTGCTTTTCACAGTTTTTTGAAGAATTTCTTTAAGTACATAGCCTAGTACTAGTCTATAGATTACTATATAGGGTCCCCAAGACAGGACAAGACCCTGTACGACTCAAAGTTTGACCTTTATCTTTGCCATATTTCTAATATCTAATGTTCTATTACCTCGAATATTATAGCTATCTGTATA
>JAQQSS010000219.1:0-19361 GCA_028646465.1 Rhinoceros unicornis
TCTAGGAATAAATTTAACCAAGGAAGTGAAAGACCTATACTATGAAAACTATAAGACATTATTCAGTGAAATCAATGATGACATAAAGAAATGGGAATAATATTCCCTGCACCTGCAGTGGAAGAATAAACATAGTTAAAATGTCCATACTACCTAAAGCAAGCTGCAGATTCAATGCAATCCCAATCAGAATCCCAAGGACATTCTTCACAGAAATAGAACAAACAATACTAACATTCATATGGGGCAACAATAGACCCTGAATAGCTAAAGCAATCCTGAGAAAAAACAACAAAGCTGGAGACATTATTATCCCTCCAAACACACTTCAAACAAACTTCAAAACATACTACAAAACGATAGTAATCAAAACAGCATGATACTGGTACAACAGACACGCAGATCAATGGAACATAATTGAAAGGCCAGAGAGAAAACCTCACATCTACGGGCAGCTAATCTTTGATAAAGGAGCTAAGAACATACAATGGAGAAAGGAAAGTCTCTTCAATAAATGGTGCTGGGAAAACTGGACAGCCACTTGCAAAAGAATGAAAGTAGACCATCTTCTTTCGCCATACACAAAAATTAACTCAAAATGGATCAAAGACCTGAAGGTGAGACACGAAACTATAAAACTCATGGAAGAAAATATAGGCACTACACTATTCATCATCAGTCATAAAGGGATCTTTTCAAATTCCATGTCTTCTCAGACAAGGGAAACAAAGAAACAAAAAAATGAACAAGTGGGCCTTCATCAGATTAAAGAGCTTCTACAAGGCAAATGAAACCAGGATCAGAATGAACAGGCAACCCAGCAGCTGGGAGAAAATACTTTCAAAGCATACATCCAACAAAGGACTAATCTCCACAATAGATAAAGAACTCACAAAACTGAACAACAAGAAAACAACAACCCGATCCAAAAATGGGCAGAGGAAATGAACAGACACTTCTCCAAAGAAGACATACAGATGGGCAATAGGGAAATGCAAATCAAAACCATGCTAAGATATCATCTTACACCCATTAGAATGGTTATAATAACCAAGACAAAAAACAACAAATGCTGGAGAGGCTGTGGAGAAACAGGTACCCTAAGTAACTACTGGTGAGAATTCAAACTGGCACAGCCTCTATGGAAATCAGTATGGAGAGTCCTCAAAAAATTAAAAATAGAAATACCTTATGACCCAGCTATCCCACTATTGGGCATCTACCCAATGAACCTGAAATCAACAATCCAAAGAGGCTTCTGCACCCCTATGTTCATCGCAGCATTATTCACTATAGCCAAGAAGTGGAAGCAACCCAAGTGTCCCTCGACTGATGATTGGATAAAGAAGATGTGGTATATACACACAATAGAATATTACTCAGCCATAAAAAAAGACAAAATAGTCCCAATTGCAACAACATGGATAGACCTGGAGGGTATTACATTAAGCAAAATAAGCAAGAAAGAGAAAGACAAACACCCCATGATTTCACTCATAAGTGGAAGATAAACCAACATATGGAAAAGAGAACTGTTTGGTGGTTACCAGGGGCAAGGGGGCTGGGGTGTGGGCACAAGGGGTGGAGGGATGCACTTACATGGTGACTGACAAACAAGAATATACAACAAAAATTTCACAATAACGAAAAAAAATTGTTATGAGGGAAGATCTCATGATATGTGTTCTTACCACAGTAAATTAAAATTCAAAAAAAAAAAAAAACACTGGAGAGTGGGAGGGAAGATGCAACACGGGGAAAGATGGAGAACAGGGAAAGGGACGGACACAGAGAGGGGCACATAAAGAGCTCAGCCTGCAGCCCCTTCCCTGAGAAAAGGGAGAGAAGAACCTGGCCTCAGGCAGAGGCGCAGCGCAGTGATGGAGGACATCAGAGAGGCCAAGGCAGGGGGAGGGCAGAGTGACATGGGGAGGCCCCATGACAGGGGACAGATGGATTGAAGTTGTGGGAGACACTGAGAGGAGGACAGGGGTGTGAAAAGGAGAAATAGGATGACATCAATAACCGTCTTCTTTCTGGAGTGGTTGACAATCAGGAACCAAGGGTATCAGTGCAGCAGTGACACGGGGACATCACCACTCCATCCCAACCCCTGCACCAGGAGACTTGACCAAACTCTAGCCTGGCTTCTAGAGCAGAAGGCTGTGTCCTAGGATGACCCCAACCCCCCTCCTCCATTCAAATACCTGCCTGACAAAGCTCCACGCTGCAGGAACATTGACACTTTGTTCTAGCCAATACCTGATGAGGGGCTTCTGACCTCCCTTCTGAGAGCATTTCCAAAAAAGGGCTTGTCATGGTGAATATGTGTTGTCTGCAACTCAGAAGCATCTCTGTCAAGGACCTGAGAGCCATTGCTTTGAAATGGAATCATGAAGAAGGGTAAAGCCTCTTTCTCAGTCCCTGTCTGCCTCCACCTGGGACAATCAGCAATATCTCTGGACTTCATGCCCCAAGCATTCACTGAGGGCCCTGCCCGCTTCTGGCTCACCCTAAATGCACATTTGAGAAACTGGAAACTCCCAGGAAATTCCACCTTAATCCAATCTGGGCATCATCCCCTCTGAAGTCCTGACAGTTGGGCCAGCTCCCTTCTGGACACTCAGGACATTCTGGGGGCAGCACCAAAAAGGGCCACAAGGTGGCTAAAGACAAACCTCAACCACTCTTTTGGTGTGACCCATATCTGGGTCATGATGACCCGGTTGCAGGAAAAACTCTGTCCACAGATGACCTTCCACCATCCAGCACTTTCCTCTCCTGGAGACAATATGACAATTGAGAGGTATGGGGTCCTGTGGGGTATTGTAGGATGTGGATATCCAGTTTCTCTAGGATTGCTTCACCCCTTTACACTACGACTAGAAAGTAGTTTCCAGAGCCAGGAGTCTAGAATCCCCCACCCAAAGATGCTTTCCAGAACTTTCAGGGCTCTCTGCTTTTGCCCCCCCCCCACAAGGACTTCCCAATTCCTTCCTACCTTTCTCTTTGTTTGTGCATGAACCAAAGGGTCATGCCCTTGGAAGACTATCCCCAAAACACCAGAGACCCGTAGGGTATTTAGGATAACCCTGCACCCTGGAACTCAGGTATGTCCCTCTTACATGGGAGCAGCAGCTGCAACTGCCAAACTTTGCCAAGCTGCCCCTGACTTGGTGTTGGGTCATCGCTGGATAGACATGCTCCCCATGCTGGACAGACCGACTGCTTCATGAGAACACACAGCACTTCTCTGTGTCTCCACTCACCTCACATGAAACTCTACTACCGTCCCCCCTCACGTCACCACACCCTGCTGACAAAACCTTAACCCTGCTGCCTGCTTCACTGACCTGATGGGACACCCCAGGATGGTGTCAGACCATCGTCTCGTCCTAGATTAGACTTCCCCAAGTGGATGCTTCTTGGCTTTACATCCAAGGCTTGATGTCCAAGACTCTTTGTGTCCAGTTACTCTTTACGTCCAAGGCTCTTGTTGTAACTGAGAAAGGCTCGTTCTGCTCACCACATCCCTCCATCCAATCAACTGCAAACAAGTCAGTGGGTGAGAAAAGGATTTATTGAATTAACCAGCAAAATTGGAAGATGGTGGATGCACATCCCAAAGACTGTCTTCAACAAGCACAGAATCCTGAGGCAGTTCATAGGGACTAGTGGGATATGAAGGAGGCGCTCATGAATGTTGACCATCTGGCATCAGTGCCTGGAAAGGCCACCCCAGGTCTGTCAGTTGTCATTGATGAAGGATGCCAGCATAATGTTCTTCTCTGAGGACGTTGCCATGTTCCTAAGAAACTCAAAAGAACAAAGTCATCATCCATCACTAATCAGAGGTAGAGGTGTCATCTAGGATTATTTCCCAGAGAGTAGCTATTTATCTCCTAGGCTACATGCAAAGTAAAATATACAGCCTTGGTGAGTTAGTCAGAGGTTATTCTAAGTTACAACATGGCTTCCCTCATGTCAACATTGCTTCAGGCCAGTATCACTACCTCTGGAGGGAGGATGGGACCTTCCAGGCTGGACGTGCAGTGACTACTCAACACACCCTCTGGAATATTAAGCCCTGCTGTATGATGAATGAGCTTAAATGGTTGAGTAATTCGCTCTCACTTTGGCTTGCATAAGAGTAGAAGGAATGAAGGTGAACATCTACAGTGACAGCCTCTGTAGCTTTGGGGTCATACAGGATGTGGAAACAGAGAGGATTTATGACAGCAGCCAGAACCCCAGTCAAGAATGGATACCAAATAACAGCACTTACTGAGGCACTGTTAATATCCCTGTAAGTGAGCATAAGTGAGGCCACCTTGTTACATCAAACTGCCTGAGCCCTTCCTCTGTGTGACTGCTCACTGCTCAGCACGTACTCCAAAATTTCACATGCTCTCCTGATTTATGGCCTCCGGTTACCTATGTACTCCCCAAGAGCTTGATAAATTAAAAACTTTGTTCTATGAGTTTCTCTCCAGGAACAGGCAGACCACAGGCGGGAAACACCCCTACAAGGTATCCATCACAGCTGACAAAAGAATGGAACAAATTGATGCCTGGAGCCCATCACACCTGAAGACGAACATCCCTGGACCCCCTCCTTCCTGCCTATTTTCTCTATATAACTGCCTCAAAATTCTATAATCTTTGAAGATGGGTCTTTCAGACATTAGTCACCTGTCTTCCAATTTGCCAGCTAATCTAATTAAACTTCATTTCTTGATCCCTAACTCGTTGTGATTAATTGGCTCAGATCACGGCGAGCAATCAAGCCCATTGCTCGGTATCAAATTCTGGCACCTCGAGTAGGATGAGCCTCTGCTCGTGGCTAGTCGACTTGGAGGAAGCTGTTTTGGGATTTTTTTCCCCTGCAGCTAACAGGCGGCTTTTTCTTTTCCATTTTCCTGCCTGAAGAATTCCCTTTGTGGCTTCCTCACTTGCTGATTGCCTCTAAAGCTTCAGTGATCAAGAAATGAAGGACTGGATCGTACGCTGACGAGCTTGTGTCTGCAGCTTGGTGAGTCGTCCGGAGTGCACCTCCCCGGTACTGTATTCCTTTTTTCCGTGTCTGGGGGCCTTGTGCAGGCCAAGGTCCATCTGGTTTAGGCGCCATTGTTTAGAGATAAAGGAAAGTACAGACTACCTAGTATATTATCTGGAAGACGAGTCTCTGGATTTTCTGTGGTGCATATGCCTATATGGTCTGTTCTCCTGTTGACGGTGTGTGTTGTTCCACTAGTCTGCGTGCCAGTTTCTCTCTGTATCAGAATCCCTCAGCACACTTCCAGTGTGTGTTACGTCTTCTGTGGGGACGTGACGTTTGCAACCTTTACTGTCGAGTGTCAAGCCAGAATTGCACGCCTCAATGTGGGCTCTGTTGTTTGTGTGTTAACACTTGGGCAGAAGCCAAGAGAGCACGGCCCGACCATCTTTTCCCTCTCTTTGTGTGTCTTGTCTGGCACCTTCTTTGCTGTCATTGTGGGGAAGTTAGGTTTGGGCTTAAAGTAAGCTGGACTAGGACTTCCTGCAAAATAGAGACTTTCTGCCAGGCACCTGACCTCCCACACCGGTGCTGGGAAATTAGACCTCACCTCTTGCCTCTTTGGCTTGTTTGCCACGGGTGTGAGAACTGTACACTTGGGCAATGTGGGATTTGGATAAGTCCCATAGTTATCTGGACACCCGGAGTCAAGCCTTGCACCCTTTTCCTGGTCCATTAATTATCAGACACAAACTTTATTGCCATGGGCACCACTCTGTCCATTCCAAAACAAGGGCCCACTAGGGTACATGCTGGCTAATTGGGCTGATTTCAGTTATGAGCCAATGACAAAGAAAAGGATGATCTTTTACTGTAATGTAGCCTGGCCCCAGTATAGACTGGGCTCAGGAGAAAAGTGGCCCCCAGTTGGGTCACTCAATTATGATACCATCTTGCAGCTAAAATTGTTGTGCAAGGTGAAAAGAAAGAAAGACAAAATCCCCTATTTTTTTTTGTTTTTTTTGTTTGTTTGTTTGTTTGTTTTTTGGTGAGGGAGATCAGCCCTGAGCTAACATCTGTGCTAATCCTCCTCTTTTTGCTGAGGAAGACTGGCTCTGAGCTAACATCTATTGCCAATCCTCCTCCTTTTTTTCTTCCCCAAACCCCAGTAGAGAGTTGTATGTCATAGCTGCACATCCTTCTAGTTGCTGTATGTGGGACGCGGCCTCAGCATGGCCGGAGAAGCAGTGCGTCGGTGCACACCCGGGACCGAACTCGGGGCTGCCAGTAGCAGAGCGCGAGCAGTTAAGCCACGGGGCCGGCCCAAAATCCCCTATGTTTAAGCCTTTATGCTGCTATGTCTAGATCAGGGAAGAGGGCACAATGGACAGAGGAGTCCCCTGCTCCTCCTCCTCCTCCCCTTTGCCAGGTGCACGGCTTGTCCAGGGGAAAACGCCTGAAGGACTGCCAGCTCTAAGAGAGGGACTCTGCATCTCGAACCCGGCAAGGGACACAATTCAGTCAGGGAGCGCGTCCCGGAGCGGGGCAATTTCCACTGCGAAAATATCCCACAGGTATAAATGGACAAGGGCAACTGGCTGGCTTCATTTGGATGCAGTCTCCTTTCTCTACCCCGGGTCTTTCTAACTGGAAAAGCTTTATATGCCTGAACGCCCTGTTCTCCTCTTGGGACCAAACCTTCTGTGTAAACTCAATGCTCAAGTGACTTTTGCTCCAGGCCAGCTAGAGGTTCAGGTGCCACCAGAACAATCATCCTTATGGTTCCAGATGGACCCGCTAGGTGTTCAAACACCTCTTCCTGGCCTGCTGCCACTGGAAATCTTCAAGCATGTAAGACAGGACCTATGGGCAAAAGGGAAGCCTGGGAAAACAAAGAATGTCCAGCCAATACATATAGCCCGAAACAATATCTGCTAAAACAGGAGGCTTCAAAGGGCATTCAGACAGTGCTGCACAAATTCCTGGTGGCAAAATTAATCAGACCTACCCAGTCACAATATAATACTCCTATTCTCCTGGTCAAAAAAAAACAAAAACAAAAACAAAAAAAACAACGAATTCAGAGAAATATCCCTTTGTTCAGGACCTTAGTGCCATAAATAAGGTGGTTAAGAACCTACACCCTGTGGTGCCCAGCCCTTACTCCTTGCTAACCAACATTCTGGGTGAATATGGCTGCTTTTCAGTTTGGACTTATAGAATGCATTCTTCTGCATACGGCTCAAAGAAGAATCACAAGTATTTGCTTTTGAATGGTGCAACCCAGACACTCAGGCCACTCAAAAATATTGCTGGACAGTGCTCCCCCAGGGCTTCAAAAACTCCTGTACACTATCTGGGGAGGCCCTAGCTAAAGACTTGAGCCACATACAATCACAACATGAATTGCTGTTACAGTACATGGATGACTTGCTGATAGTGAGCCCAACTTACGAGCAGTGTCTGCCCAACACAATACAGACCTTACATCATTTGGCTGAATGTGGGTACAAGGTGTCGTAAAAGAAAGCACAGATCTGCAAACAGAATCTACATACTTAGGGTTTGCATTATCAGAAGGCCAGAGGGAACTGCTGCCAGACCAATAAAGGGCTAGAGCATGCCTGACCCTCCCACCACCCTGTAACAGCGACGAGGATTCTTGAGCATGGCTGGTTTCTGAAAACCCCTCTATGAGGTTCTAAAGAGGCTAGACTGGGAGCCACCAGAATGGACAAAGGAGTGTCAGGTAGCCTTTGATACCATCAAGGCAAAGTTAATTTCAGCCCCAGCTTTGGGACTTCCTAACTTGGACAAGCCCTTCAGCCTATATGTACATGAAAGGCAGGGAATAAACTTGGGGGCTTTAATTCAAAAGTTGGGCAGGACCTCCCGGAAAATGGCTTATTTTTCCAAGCAATTAGATCAGACTGTCAAAGACTAGCCCACTGCCTCAAGGCAGGGGCTGCTACCTGCGACATCCTGCAGGAAGCTGAAAATTTCACCCTGGGCCAACTCACCATGGTATATGTGCCACATCAAATACTCACATTATTGTAGTAAAAAGGGGGATTCTGGCTCATTTCAGGAGGGATGGAGAAATACCAGGCCTTCCTTTTGGTAAACCCAAATGTATAGATGCAAGTATCGTCCTCCCTAAACCCAGCCACCTTACTCCCTGATGAGACATCAGAAGCCTTAGAACATGACTGCTTACAAGTTATGGAGACAGTGTCTTCTAGGTGACCTGATTTGTTGAACTGTCCACTGGAAGAACTGGACTTGGAACTCTTCACACACCATAACAGCTTCATGGGTTAAGGTAAGAGATGTGTAGGATACGTGGTCATAATTTTACAATAAACTTTAGAGGCTAAAACCCTACCCCCAGGAACATTGGCTCAAAAGGCAGAAATCATCACCCTCACTTGAGCTCTACATCTAGGTTTAGGGAAAAAAGTAAATATATACACAGATTCTTGGTATGCCTTTGTTGTAGTTCATGTTCGTGGGACAATCTGGAAGGAAAGGGGACTCTTAACACCAGAAAAAAAGGAAATCAGACATGGCCCTAAAAGTCTTAAAACTGCTTGGTGCTATTAATTAGCCTGTCCAGGGAGCTATCATGCATTGCCCCGGACACCAGAGAGAGAATCTATTGGGTCCAGAAATACATCACAGGGCCCCACCTCCAAAACACTATACAACGGGTGACTAAAAATTGCATAACCTGTGCAAAAAACAACCCCAAGACCACTTCTAGTCCCCCACATCTGGGTACTCAGCAGAAAGCAAATTGGCCTACTGAAGACTGGCAAATAGACTTTACCCAGATGTCCTGGACAACTGAGAATTTCAAGTTTTTCTTAGTGTTTGTGGACACCTTCACCAGGTGGGTAGAAACCTTTCCCACTAGGACTGAGACAACATCAGAAGTCACTCTCATGTTGCTAAAAAAATCACCCCTAGGTTTCGTCTGCCTAATACCTTACAGAATGATAATGGACCAGCTTTTGTCTCCCAAATAACCCAACAAGTGTCCAGAAGCTTAGACATCTGATGAATACTACACTCAGCTTGGAAACTTGAATCAACTGAAAAAAAAATGGAAAAAACAATCACACCTGAAAAAAAACCATTACCAAAATCTGTGAGGAAACACAACTAACTCGGGATAAGGCACTGGCCCTTGCCCTGCTAAGGGTTAGAGTGGCTCCCTGAAGTGGACTTAAGTTGAGTCCTTTTAAAATTCTATATGGGAGACTCCTTCAGGCATCTACTCCTGGGATTCAATCTATAGATGTTTTAAGGAATGTTATGATTGCTAATTATGTTAAATCAGTAAGCTCTGTATTAACATGTGTCCATGAGTTTGTCCCTCATAGTCGGCACATCCGCCTGATGTCCCTCCACATGCGTTCTGACCTGGTGAGCATGTTTTACTGAAAACTTGGAAAGACCAGGGACCTGAAAACCAGTTGTCACCCAAGTGGATGGGCCCCTCTAAGTGGTGAGAAAATTTGGGTGAATTCCTCTCTCCTCTTGAGATTCCCCAAAATATCCTGAGGTTCTCTGCACCTTCCAGGGAAGTGACCTTCTTACTCAACTGGTAACATTGCTGGGAATCCTGTAAACAAGGGACCAGGCCAATATTTCCAAGTGGTTTTATTTCATAAAGTCAATCTTTCTCCCTTAGCCATCTGGTCATATCTGAGTCTATGCATGTTTCTCTCAAATGTGACATTCCAGTCAAAGCTTTGGTGATATCACCAATGTTTCCAATTGTGTCTCATTATAAGGAGAACAGATTCTTATTGAACTTCTGCAGATAATGACTATATTGCCAGGAGAATAAGAATATTCACTCACTAAGAGTTTCTAAATTCTGGAGGGATCAGGTAGTGAGAAAAAGATAAATGTTTCAATTCTGCTTACAAAGGTATAATTTGCAAACTGTATAAGCCATACTTATCTTAAGAGAAAAGAGAAAAAGGTTTTCTTAAATCTGAAGAAACAAAACATTTAAAAAATCAGCAGTATTTCAAATGGAAAAAGTCATAAAAATTATAATCATCCTCATCAGTTCATTTAGTCCCATAACTCTTTATCTTTTGTTAGCAGTTTCACGAAGTCATCAGTTTCTCCATCAAAGTTCTGTAATTTCCCACTTAATTCAGTTTTATGATGCAAAAGTTCATCAGAAAACCAGTAATCTAGAGTAAGTATCAGAGTCCATTCCATGAATCTCTCTGAAAATGAGAACATGCATATTTCAATCAAACCAACAGATTTAAAGAAGCTTTCATTTACTAAAGATCACTCACTTTAAGCCAATTAAATAGAGCTCTTAATTTTGGGTATACCACCTGGGGGTAGCAAAATATCTCACACTGCATAGGCTCAGGAAACTCTATTGACTTCCTTTAATAAGTTTAATTAACATTGTCTGAAGGGAAGATTTATATGCTGTTTTACGCTATCAATACTGCGGGGATGTTTCCCCCAGTGAGACACAATGTCTATCCCCACAACACGATTTATAATACAATCATGCAAAAGAGCTGCAATCACTTAATTCCATCAACTCTTAGACCTCCAATCTCAGCTTTCATCAGGACTTCATCAAAAAGTCTCGGTCTTAGAAAACTGGGTAGGGGAAGCATTCCCACCCACACATAATGTCCATTTTCACAACACACTCAGGCAAAGTTGATATGACCGCCTTGTATAATATTAGCTCAAACATTCCAACAATTATAATCTTATCAACATTATACTTTTACATTCTTTCAATTTAATTGTAGCCTGAGTCAGAGTCTTAAGGCTAGTCATTATTATTTTGTAGTTTCTTTTTAATTTGGTCTTTTCACAGGTGCCAATAAAACAATTATGATGAGAGCTCTCTAAAAATTTTTCCACTTTAGAATTTTTCCAATTTAGGGATCCATCATCTGGCAGTCTTCTCCAGAGTCTACAGAATATTGTGGCCATGTGATGTTATAAAAGAATATCATCTTTTTCCTATTTCATGGGCTCATAGCTAAAAGTTGCCCAACTTTGGAGAACGTCACCAAGGGGGCTAGAGGTGGGGATCGATTTAGTGTTCCCCATAGCTGACTTACACACAAGACAAATGCACCCACACAAAGATAAAATCTGACTCCTGACAAATGCAAAACCAAAAGTAGACCCAAGTCTAATGTGTTTCTCCACTCCAAGCAAGCATTTCACTGAGGGTTCCTGACACCAGCAGGAAGGAGGGAGCAGCAGGGGAAGGCCCCTGGGGAAAGAAGCCCAGGCAGCTGCTGGGGACCACTGATCACTCAAGGTTTAACCAGGGCCATTCAGCCACGGGCACAAGACTCTGGGCTGGCTTGCCATACAGAACCTCTTAATCTCAAGTTTGTGTGGGTGATGTGCAGTATGCCAATCACAGAGACATCAGTGCTTGGAGATGGAGACAGTTTCATTCAAATTGGCCAAAATGAGAAGGTGGGAGGATAGGTTCTCTCAAATCTGCCTTAACAAGAGAAGAAAGCAGCAGGGGGTTTTACGGAGCTAAGGGGCTTGGCAGGAGGAGATTCAGAGAAACAAAGGGGTCACTCCCAATGAACCCCTGGGCAATCTGACTTCTGGACATCAAGGGCATCTGGAGGCTGGTTATCTGGTGGTGGTAACTTCCTTGAAGGCATTCTCCTTCTGTAAAACAAGCTCATAAAGCCTTGTGACTCTTGAATCACCCCTCAGGTTAAACAAGAAAACAGCAAACTGACAAGATTGACTTCTTTTCATAACAAGGTAGAAAGGTAATCATATTGAATATTTATGGTAACCCGCAGGTACCCGGTTTCATATCAATAACCTCTCCATCTTTTTTGTTTGTGTGTTTCCTGACAGTTTATTTGGTGAAGGAAAAAGGTGGTTTCTCCTGTAGTTTTCCAGAAAGACTGTGCCTTTGCCGAGGACCTGACCACCATGTGGTTGAAGTGATTCTCTGTTCCCAGTCAATTGCCTTCTCTTTACAGTAAATCGATGATGGAGGGACATCAGGGCAGTACTCTGTACTTCCACCAGGAAGCGCACAACATCCAGCTGTCTCCCCAGTGGCCATGTGGCGGCCCTTGATGGTTACTGCTGAGATCCATTCATTCATCAGGCTCACAAAGTAGTAATAATGTAATTCTGCCTTTGTTTTTCTATCTTTATTATTTGGACTATTCTATACAAAAAAACACCTCTCTTTCTCAACTAAGTGAATTTCCTGACATCCAGGGCTTATGTGAATTGGAAAGGCAGGATAAATGGTCGGGTTTATCTTTTTTGTTTTTTAGCCAGTTTTCATAAAACACACCTGCTCCCCTCATCTTGTAAGCAGGAAGAGGGCTTGTCTAGTCTTCTGTTCCTGGGTAAAAAATGTTAAAAAACAAAATCCAACTGAGTAAATTTTAAAGATCTTACTGGCTTCATTCAACAAGTCATGAACCGGGTAGTATCCATTCTAGCAGATAGAAAGGAACTCTGAAGAGCTGTCCAAGCCAAGAGCAGAACAGGAAGTTAAGTTAGGCAAAAAGGCAGCTGGGTTGTTACAAGGTCACCTTCCTTTAGATGAGGGCTGGGGTCTATCAGGCAGATGACATGACGAGTGCTGAGCAGATTCCTGGTTGATGGATTTAAGATTCCATTTCTGGGAGAGCTGAAACTGTCACTGGTTGAAATCTTGCTTTGGTAATGATGTGGGACTTAGCATAAGGGACTCTGTTTGGGGACTGCTGCCTTGTTTTTAACAGAAGAGAGCTGTCTCCACTCACCACCCAGAGAAGAATCAGATCCGTCCTCCTCTCTGTCGAATGTGCTTCTCCCCTGGGCTCTCACATCCTCCGTGTGCTTCCTCGTCTAGGCTTCGACCACCACCAAATACAGCACAGCAGGGACAGTGGACACAGCGAGAGGAGCCCCAGCAGGAGCAGCCGCACAGGAAGCGCTCTGACCTTGAGGCCCTGGAGGTCACATGAAATGGGCTGCGATTACACCCAGTGGGCCCTTCTTCACATGAGGATCCTACACAGACTCTGCCTCCAGCTCCCTGGACCCCGAGGGCTCCCCCAGGTCCTCACCAGAGACTGCAGGGACCGTGGTGTTCAGCCCGCAGTGTCCCACGTGGCAGGAGAACCTCTGCTCCTCTCCAGGCAGGATCCGAGTGGCCACCCAGGTCTGGTAGGTCCCGTCTCCACTGGGCAGGCTGACCCCAGGCCCAAAGGTCCCTTGGTGCATGGGCTCCCCATCCCGAAGCCAGGTTAGGCTGGCACCCCGAGGACAGAAGCTAAAAGCCCAGCACCTCAGGATGACGTGGCCCAGCAGGTTCTTACTGCGGGTCACAGTCACTGACGGGGGATCTGGGGGGAGACAAAGCAGAGTTCAGTGAGGACAAGGACGCTCCCTCCTTCCACTGCAGGGAAACCAAGAGCAGGAACCAGCCAGCCCTTAGAAGAAACCCGTGCACATTCACCCCCAGCCATCCCTCCAGGGGGGCTATGTCCCCAGTGGAGAGAGGACTGTGGGAGGCCCCCACACTGCTCCAACAGCCCCAGGACCCTCCGAGGGTGTCAGGCCCTCGCCCACCTGGAGAGCCTGAGAGAAGACAAACTCCCTGCTCTCAGGGGCCAACGGATCCACTGAAGATGCTTAGCACATGGTTCTAAAGAATTTGTGGGCACTGATGGGACAGAGGGGCTGCTCTGCTCTACAGGGAGTGAGCATCCGGCCTCGGTGATGTACCTCCTTCCTCCCCAACAGAATCAGCTCCACATGCTCCAGGGGGCCATGGAGGGACTGTCCACAAGGATGGCCAGCTGGCCCTGCAGCCCGATTATTTTGTCCTGGGCCTTACATTCCTCTGGGGACCTCTGACTGATTATAGGTATTTTCATACACTGTCCCCCCCACAAGACACCGACACACACCAGTATCTACACTTTCTTTTCATTTTGTCACAGGCTTACAGGAGGAGGTAACTTTAAACTGGACTTTTCTAAAAGTGAAAGCAGAACAAAAGTGGAATGACCCTGGTAATAAGATATTGGGTGATTTGGGTTTGAATATGTGATCCTTGCTCCAGAGCTAGAATATTCTGTTCTTCTTGGCTCCCAGCCAGGTTGGCCTCATCTTTAGGGCCTCCACCAAGGAGTTGAAACCTAGATGTCTCCCTCCCTCAAAGTCAAAATCCCAGAAAATGAGGAGAAAAAAAGGAGAGAAAAGGTTTCCTTGTCCTGACTGCCTGGGGCCTGGGGCCTGAGGCCTGAGATCTGGGCCCACATCCTGGGACTCTCCACCTCTCCAGCTGATGGACCAGCAATAGGCCCAGAGGAGACCCCTCACCCACCCACATGGGTGTGCCTTTCCAACAATTCAGTCAGAACTCAGCACCTAACCTAAGGCCAGGGTACGACAGCCACTCACAGAACAAGAGGAAAGTTTTCTTCCTTGTAGGAACCATGGATAGACTCAGCGGGTGGACCTTCCCGCCCAGGTCAGTACCTGTATTCTCCAGGAGGCCCCTCCAAGAGGCCAGGTATCTCCAGAGTTGGGCAGGACAAGTCACACGCAGGAAAGTCTTAACCAGATCAGCCCTGGGGCCTTGGGTCTCCCAGAGCTTCTTGATGTGCTGGGCTGAGGGCGTGGCCACCGTCCATGCGAGGATCTCTGAGTTGAAGGTGAGGAAGTCCTGGTCCTGCCCGTTGTAGCCCAAGCGCCAGAATCCTCTAACACTGAGGTCTCCCTGGAGCTCACAGCCCAATGTGGCCTGGAGGGAGTACAGGCCTGGCCCAACCCAGGCAGTGACCTGTCACCTCCCTGTCTCTGAACCTCTCCACCCAACAGGACTTCAGCCCAGAGGGGTATGTCATGTCATCCACCCAAATGTGAGGAACCTGGTGCAGTCTCGGGGGGCCTCCCCTCTCTGTGCAATTCCAGCCTTGCTGTGCCCTCCCCTCCCCCAGCTGCAGGATAAACAGGGCAGGGACCAGACTCAGACCCACGTGCCCCTGGCCCTGCGCCCACTCACCCCGGCCCTGGCCCTGCTGGCCCGTGATCTCTGTCAGCATCTGTCTGAGCTGCCGCTCCTTCTCCTTCAGGTCCTTGGTCTCTCTCTCCCAGGTCTCAGCTCCCAGGTCCATCTTGATCCCTACACCCCGGGGCTCTGCCCTCTGGCTCTCGCCATCATAGCGCAGGAAGAGCTCATCATCAAAGTACCCCAGGGCCAGGAACTGGGGTTTCTCAGGTCCATCCAGGGACAGGGCCATGAGGTCGTAGCGGAGACTGTGGGTTCCTGAGGGAGGAGGACACGTGGGTGATTCGCCCTGCCAAGTTCAAGGTTTCTAACAGCTGCCTCTGTCTTGAGTCATTTAAATCAGGCTGTTGTGTCCCGACCCATCCCAGAGGGGAGTGCAAGGAACCAAGCAGAGTGTTTTGTGGTGGACAGGATGAGAGGAAGAGAGGGTCAGGCAAAAAGATTAGGGTGGAAAGAGATTAGAGAGGTGTGAAGACGTGGAAGAGAAAGCAGGAGTATATTTGGGCAGAGACAGAAGCAGAAATGACTGAGATCACAGCTGCACAGGGCAGGAGACTGGGAGCCTCCGACAGGCAGAACTAAAATCTCCCACATTCTTTCAGGACTGAGAAGAGAGGAACTGCCAGGCTCTCAGCTGAAACCTCTGAAGGTCACAGTGCCGATTATGGAATCCTACTAGAACTGTGACCCTGTGCTGACCCAGGCTGTTCCTGATTGAACTGAGGTGATAAGGCCCTTGTATCTGCTGAAGTGAGGAAAAGAATAAACCTTTCCTGGGCGGCAAATAACATCAACTGAAGCCAAGGCGGGTGTTTTGTATGTAATGTCCAGGATTCAACGTGAATTTGCTGACTCTAAAGAGGCAGGAATACAAGACTGGTAATCAAGAAATGGAGAAGATCCCAGAGAATTGGAGCTGACCTGCAAACGATCCCAATGTTGGTATTAGCAGAAAAAAATTTTCATAATTACTATGTTTAAGAAAATAGAAGAAAATGGGCAAAACATTTGAAAGGAAAGAGGATTTCACCAGAGAACTGAAACGTATGAAAATAAAATGTTAATTCTAGAAATGAAATACACAATATCTGAAGTTTTGAACTCACTGGATGGGATCTGCAGCAGATTAGACAGAGAAAAACAGGATTAGTGAGCTGGACAATGGGAAAATGGAATACACAAAAACAGAAGCTTAGAGAAATATGAGTGGAGAAAAGGGGAAAGCTAAGCATAAGTGACATGTGCGACCCTCTCATCTGTATCACTGGAGTTTCAGGAGAGAACAGAGAAAATGCAACCCTGGCATTATTCAAAGAGATAATAGCCAAGAATTGTCCAGAACGGATGAAAGACATCAACACCAGGTTCAGGAAGCTATCAGCTTTAAGCAGGATAAACAGAAACAAAGTCCCCTGAGAACATCATGGCCAAAATATTGAACAGCCGAGACAGAGAGAAACATTGAAAATAAAAACACCCAGAGAAAATAAGACACATTAATTTTAGGGAGCATTTTATAAGAACATCAGAGCTGACTTTTCAACAAAAGTAATGGAAAGCAGAACACAACGAAACAACATCTTCCAAGTGCTAAAATAAAATCATCGCCACCTTACAAATCTATAGCCGGGAAAAATACTATACTGGAAGGAAGTCAAAATAAAGATGGTTTAAGAAAATAAAGTGTGGGGGCCGGCCTGGTGGCGCAAGAGGTTAAGTGCACTTGCTCCGCTGCGGCGGCCCGGGGTTCGCCGGTTCGGATCCTGGGCGCGCACCGACGCACCGCTTGGCAAGCCATGCTGTGGCGGCGTCCCATATAAAGTGGAGGAAGATGGGCATGGATGTTAGCCCAGGGCCAGTCTTCCTCAGCAAGAATAAAAAGAGGAGGATTGGCAGATGTTAGCACAGGGCTGATGGCCTCACCAAAAAAAAAAAAAAAAAAAGAAACGAAAATGTGCGCGATTGCTGCTATCAGATCAACACTAAACGAAAAGCCAATGGGAGCTCTTCAGGTGGAGGAGATATTATCCCAGAATGAAAGAAGCAAACGCAGGCAGAAAGCCCAAAGACCAACTATGTCAGTAGATCCGAGGAATATTGAATGAACAGAACCATCATTTTCATGTTCTGTGGAATTTAAAGTATATGTACCACTAAAGTTTATGACAATACTCTGAGAGTTTGGGGGGCTGGGAAAGGGAGTTTAAAGGTCTAGCAATACCTGGGAATTGTTAAAAGTCATGATTTGTACTTGACTACAATACTAATACACATTATAATCTCTAGAATGACCACTGTGAGAAGAGTAAGAGATGTACAATTAACAAATTAATGGAAGAAAAGAATGGAGTATTGAAAAAGCTAGATATCCAAAGGAAGGAAAGAAAAGGAGATAAAAAGGAACAAACAGATTGGCTAAATAGAAGAAATAGAGCGGGATGGCAGATATAAACCCAAAGGTAACAGTAATTACATTAATATGAGGGGACTAAAAACTCCATGTCAAAGAATAGGGTTATCAGATCGGGTTAAAAGAAAAAAATCACAAAATCAAATTATGTGGCTTATAAGAGTCACACAAAGACATCGGAAGACTGAAATGGAAAGGATGGAAAAATGATATAAACGTAAGCTCTAACCAGAAGAAGGCTGGCATCGCTGCACTAACATCAGAGCAGGTTTTAACACAAAAAGCTCTATTAGAGTAAAGAGAGGCCCAAGCAACGGGAGATTTCACCCTCATAAATCTGCTTGTTTCCAATTACAAAGCTTTAGAATACATACAGCAAAATTAGCAAAACTAAAAGGAGAGACAGATCCAAAACACTTTGAGAGATGTTAACACCTCTCCCACAATAACCAGAGAACAAGCAGACATAAAATCCATAAGGTACCCAGTCTGAACCACAGAATTAACCTGACAGAGTTGATGCACACGGGACAGACAACATTTCTATGTGCACAGGGAACGTTTGCCAAAATCAGCCACACACTGAGACAGGAAGAATGATTTAACAAGTGTCAAACAATTGAAACCATTCAGAATATGTTATCTGCCCATTGTGGTAATAAGCTAGAAATAATTTTCAAAAAAGATATCTAGAAAACCCCCAGTTGCTTGGAAATTAACCTGCACACTTGATCTAGTCCATGGGTCAAAGAAGAAATCATAAGTGAAATTATAAAAATGAAAACAATCCATATCACACCTTGGGAGGGCAGCTGAAGTAGTGACTGGAGAACAATTAACAGCCTTAAATGCAGATATTAGAGAAAAAGAGGCTAAATAGTGAACCCTCTCAGCTTCGAGCTCAAGACATTAGAAAAAGAACATAAAATACATAAGAAAAGTCAAAAGATACACTAAAGATAAAAGGAGAAATCAGTGAAGTAGAAAATTACACATAATAAAAATGGACAAATTTCTCAAAAAAAAATTCATCTTACCAAAGCTGATATAAGAAGAAAAAGTCAATAGTCCCTTAAATGTTAAGAAATTAAGGCCATGATTAAATATTTGCCAGCAAGAAAACTGCAGGCCCAGAGGGCTTCATTGGTTAATTCTAACAAACGTTTAAGATTAAAACAATAGTTTTATACAGACTGTAGCAGAAGATGGAACATGAGAGAGTGTCACCAACCAGGCGCCTCTAGAAACTCAAAAGTGGTTTTGGAAGAAATTAACTGTTTTTCCAAGTTATTTCTTTTCCTTTTTTGAGGGGGGAGGAAGATTAGCCCTGAGCTAACATCCATGCCAATCCTCCTCTTTTTGCTGAGGAAGACTGGCCCTGGGCTAACATCCGTGCCCATCTTCCTCTACTTTAATATGGGACGCCACCACAGCTTGGCTTGACAAGCGGTGCGTTGTTGTGCAACCCGGGATCTGAACCTGCCAACCTCAGGCGGCTGAATCGGAGCCTGCCACCTCAACTGCTACAGCACAGCACCTGGCGGGCCCCTGTTGCAGTTGCTCTTGTAGGTTAAGGAGATGTAACCACTTAACTGCTATGCCACTCCAGATGTAACCACCAACCATCCCGAAACTGAGCAGCGAGAAACTCAAGAGAGATCTGAATCTGACCAAGCTTTACTACAGAGCTACACACGACCTTAGCCTTATTTTTAATGCAAAGATCTCTCCCGGAGGAGCTTAGGCCTCAATATGTGGAAGCATATTCTCCAGCTGAGCCTGTGCAAATGAATACCCGCCTCTCCCTTTTGAATGTTCTTTCCCCAATCGAAATAAAAGTTCCTGCTTCCCTTTGTTCAGGGACGCCATGACTTTGGAAATGATTCCTC
>JAQQSS010000220.1:0-19332 GCA_028646465.1 Rhinoceros unicornis
CTCCTCTCCCCTCCCCTCCCTCTCCTCTCCTCCCTCTCCTCTCCTCCCTCTCCTCTCCTCTCCTTTCCTTTCCTTTATTCCTTTCTTTCTCTCTCTTTCTTACAACTTCCAGGACTATGCTGAATAAGAGCTGAGAATGGATATCCTTGCCTTGTTCCTTATTTTAGGGAGAGAACGTTCAGTCTTTCACCATTAAATATAACGATAGGTGTAGGTTTCTCTGTAGTTGTTCTTTGTCAAATTAGGAAGTTCCCCACTATTTCTAGTTGGCTGAGGGTTTTCATCATGAACAGGTGTTGGATTTTGTCAGATTCTTTTTCTGCATCAATTGATATGTCATACAAATTTTCTTCTTTAACCTGTGGATGTGATAGATTACAATGATTGATTTTCAGAAGTTGAGACAGTTCTGCACGCCTAGGATAAATCTGACTTAGTCATGGTATATAGCTTTACACATTGTTAAATTCTATTTGACAATATCCTGTTGAGTATTTTTTCATCTAATTTCCTGAGAGATATTAGTCTGTATTTTTTTTTTTTTTTTGGTTTTGCTATCAAGGTAATAATGGCTTCATAGAATGAGAAGGGAAGTGTTCCCTCCTCTTCTATTTTCTGGAAGACATTATATAAAAGTGGTGTTAATATTCTTTAAATGTTTGCTAAAATTCTCCATTGGGCCTGGATGTCTCGTGTACTTTATTTTCTCCTCAAACATCTACGCTTTCTTCCTCCTTCCTCGTGCTCAGATAATGGTCCTCCTGCCTCTGTTGTGTGGTCAGAATGTCTCAAACCATCTGGTCCAACATGGACCAATGGCCTTGGGGAGTGGGCTCCACATGGCTGCTCAGCTCTTCACCGTGTAGAGGCAGAACCGTGCAGTTCTGTGGGGAGCCTGCAGGGCTCAGCTTCCACCACTGACCCAAAGAGATGGTCTCCAGTGACCATTTCTGGCCAGTGTTCCATGAGCACTCAAACCTCCGCAAATTTTTTTTTAAATTTATTCTTTTATTGTGAAATTTTTGTTGTATATTACTATCGCTTTGTAATATGTTTTGAAGTCAGGGATTGAGATGCCTCCAGCCTTGTTTTTCTTTCTCAGGATTGCTTTAGCTATACAGGGTCTTTTGTTGCCCCATATGAATGTTAGTATTCTTTGTTCTATTTCTGTGAAGAATGTCCTTGGGATTCTGATTGGGATTGCATTGAATCTGCAGATTGCTTTAGGTAGTACGGACATTTTAACTATGTTTATTTTTCCAATCCATGTGCATGGACTATTTTTCCATTTCTTTATATCATTGATTTCACTCAATAATGTCTTATAGTTTTCATTGTATAGGTCTTTCGCTTCCTTGGTTAAATTTATTCCTAGATATTTTATTCTTTTTGTTGCAATTGTAAATGGGGTTGTCTTCTTGAGTTCTCTTTCTGTTAGTTCGTTGTTGGTATATAGAAATGCAACTGATTTCTGTAAGTTGATTTTCTACCCTGCAACTTGGCTGTAGTTGTTGATTATTTCTAATAGTTTTCCAATAGATTCTTTAGGGTTTTCTATATAAGATCATGTCATCTACAAACAGCAAGAGTTTCACTTCTTCGTTGACTATTTGGATTCCTTTTATTCCTTTTTCTTGCCAGAACCTCTAGTACTATGTTGAATAAGAGTGGCGAGAGTGAGCACCCTTGTCTTGTTCCTGTTTTCAGTGGGATGGCTTTCAGTTTTTCCTCATTGAGTATGATGTTGGCTCTGGGTTTGTCATATATCGCCTTTATTATGTTAAGGTTCTTTCCTTCCTTACCCATTTTTCTCGAGAGTTTTTATCATAAATGTATGTTGGATCTTGTCAAAAGCCTTCTCTGCATCTATTGAGATGATCATATAGTTTTTATTCCTCATTTTTTAAACATGGTGTATCACATTAATTGATTTGCGGATGTTGAACCATCCCCGTGTCCCTAGTATAAATCCCATTTGATCATGGTGTATGATCTTCTTAATGTATTGGTGTATTTGGTTTGCCGATATTTTGTTGAGGATTTTTGCATCTATGTTCATCAGGGATGTTGGTCTGTAGTTTTCCTTCTTAGTATTGTCTGCCTGGCTTTGGTATCAGGGTGATGTTGGCCTGGCAGAATGTGTTAGGAAGTGTTCCATCTTCCTCTATTTTTTGGAAGAGTTTGAGAAAGATAAATATTAATTCTTCTTTGAATGCTTGGTAAAATTCTCCAGAGAAGCCATCTGGTCCTGGACTTTTATTTTTCGGGAGGTTTTTGATTACTGTTTCAGTCTCTTTACTTGTGATTCGTCTATTCATGTTCTCTATTTCTTCTTGGTTCAGTTTTGGGAAGTTGTATGAGTCTAAGAATTTATCCGTTTCTTCTAGATTGTCCAATTTGTTGGCATACAGATTTTCACAGTATTCTCTTATAATCTTTTGTATTTCTGTGGTATCTGTTGTAATTTCTCCTTTTTCATTTCTGATTTTATTTATTTGAGCCTTCTCTCTTTTTTTCTTGGTGAGTCTGGCTAAGGGTTTGTCAATTTTGTTTATCTTCTCAAAGAACAAGCTCTTTGTTTCATTGATCCTTTCTACTTTTTTTTTAATTTCAATTTCATTTATTTCTGCTCTGATTTTTATTATTTCCCTCCTTCTGCTGACTTTAAGCTTTGTTCATTCTTCTTTTTCTAATTCTGTTAGGCGTAGTTTGAGGTTGCTTATTTGGGCTTTTTCTTGTTTGTAAAGGTGGTCCTGTATTGCTATGAGTTTCCCTCTGAGGATTGCGTTTGCTGCCTCTCATATGAGTTGGTGTGGTGTATTTCCATTGTCATTTGTCTTCAGATATTATTTGATTTCTCATTTAATTTCATCAATGATCCATTGGTTGTTTAATAGCATGTTGTTGAGTCTCCACAGCTTTGTCACTTTCCTGGTTTTTTTCTTGTAGTTGGCTTTTAGCTTCATGGCATTAGGGTCAGAAAAGATCCTTCTTATAATTTCAATATTCTTAAATTTATATAGACATGCCTTGCTTCCCAACATATGGTCTATTCTTGAGAATGTTCCATGCATGCTTGAGAAGAATGTGTAATCTCCTGTGTTTGGATGGAGTGATCTCTATATATCTATTAAGTCCATCTCATCAAGTTTTTCATTTAAGTCCCTTATTTCCTTATTGATTTTCTGTCTAGATGATCTATCTATTGATGAGAGTGGGGTGTTAAGATCCCCTACTATTATTGTGTTGTTAATATCTCCTTTTAGGTTTTCTAATCATTGCTTTATGAACTTTGGTGCTCCTGTATTGTGTGCATATATATGTAAAAGTGATATGTCTTCTTGGTGGAGTGTCCCTTTTATCATTATATAATGCCCCTCTTTGTCTCTCATTATCTGTTTTATCTTGAAGTCAGCTTTGTCTGATATAAGTATGGCAACACCTGCTTTCTTTTATTTGCCATTAGCTTGGAGTATTGTCTTCCATCCTTTTACTCTGAGCCTGTATTTGTCTTTAGAGCTGAGATGTTTGCTGGAGGCATCATATTGTTGGGTCTTGTTTTTCAATCCATCCCACCACTCTGTGTCTTTTGATTGGAGAGTTCAGTCCATTTACATTTAAGATAATTATTGGTATATGGGGGCTTGTTGTTGTTATTTTATCGTTCTTTTTCCACTTCTTTTGCATTTCTTTTGTTTCTCATGTGTTTTGGACTACCAATTCAGTTTGGTAGTTCTGTATGGGGGTTCTCTTAGTTTTCTCTTTCTTTATCATGTGTGATTCTGTTCTGGTTGTTTGTTTAGTGGGTACCATGAGGTTTGAATAAAAAATCTTGTGGATGTGATAGTCCATTTTTTGATGGCCTCTTGTTCCCTTAGACTAAATCGACTCGATCCCTCTCCTCTTCCCCTTCTAAGTTATTGTTGTCACATTTTATTCCTTCTTGTGTTGTGAGTTGGTGTTTAACATGATGAGGTTATATTTATTCTTGGTGCTTACCTTCCCTTGATCTTTGGTTTTATAATTGTGTCTGCTAATCTATTTTGATAGAGGACTGCAATTTTTCTGGTTTTGTCGACCTATTTTCCTCCTTGTTCAAAACTTTGAATTCCCTTTCTCTTTTTTTCCTCAGGGATGAGGGCCTTCTGGAGCACTTCTTGTAGTGGGGGTCTTGTGGCAATGAACTCCCTTAGCTTTTGTTTATTTGGGATAGTTATTATTTCTCCATCATATCTGAAGGATATTTTTACTGGATAGACTATTCTTGGCTGAAAGATTTTGTCCTTCAGAATTTTGAATATATCATTCCACTGTCTCCTAGCCTGTAAAGTTTTGGTCAAGAAATCAGCTGAAAGCCTGATAGGAAATCCTTTGTATGTTATTATTATTATTTTTTGTCTAGCTGCCCTTAATATTTTTTCTTTGTCATTGATTTATGCCAGCTTTACTACTATATGCCTTGGAGAGGGTCTTTTCGTATTGATATATTTAGGAAATCTGTTTATTTCATTCGCTGGTATTTCCAGCTCCTTCCACAGGTTTAGGAAGTTCTCAGCTCTTATTTCTTTGAACAAGTTCTCTGCTCCTTTTTCCTTCTCTTCTCCCTCTTTAATACCTGTAATCCTTATGTTGCATTTCCTAATTGAGTCGGATATTTCTCAGAGAGTTTCTTCATTTCTTTTTAGTCTTAGTTCTCTTTCCTCCTCCCTCTGGAGCATTTCTGCATTGCTGTCCTCAATTTTGTTAATTCTTTCCTCCATATTGTCAGCCCTGATGCTTAAGGCTTCCAGATTTGTCTTTATCTCATCTATTGTGTTTTTCATCTCTAAGATTTCTGATTTTTTTTAAAGTTTCAATCTCTTTTGTTAAAAAACTCCTGATTTCATTGAATTGTCTGTCTCTGTTTTCTAGTATTTCATTAAGCTTTTTTATGATAGCTATTTTGAATTCTCTGTCATTGAGGTTATACATTTCTGCGCTTTCCAAGTTGACTTCTGGGTACTTGTCGTTTTCCTTTTGGTCTGCATATTTAATATATTTTTGTATAGTGCCTGTCGGTGTTGGCTTACTTTTCCTCATAGTAAAAGTATATGGTCGCAATTTCCTCTTGCTGCCACTGAGTGGGGGTCAAGGGCTGTGTATTTTGGCCCACCTCAATCTGGGGGCACTCTCGTCGGCCCCTGGCTGATCTGAGGCATGGCTGAGTGGAGGCTTCTGGGGGGAAGCATGGGAACAGCTGGGACTGGATCACAGCTAGGCTGAAGCAGCTGGGGCTCGGGTGCAGATGGCTTGAAGCAGCTGCAGCTGAAGTGTGGCAGGATCAAAGAAGCAGGAGCTAGAGTACTGCTGGGCCAAAGAAGCTGGAGCTGGAGCACCACTGGGCTGAAGAAGGAGGAGCTGGAGCACCACTGGACCAAAGAAGCTGGAACTGAAGTGTGTGGGCAGAAGAAGGAGGAGCTGGAGTGCCACTGGGCCAAAGAGGCTGGAGCTGGAGTGCCATTGGGCTGAAGAAGGAGGAGTTGGAGCACCACTGGGCTGAAGAAGGAGGAGCTGGAGTGCTGCTGGGCTGAAGAAAGAGGCGCTGGAGCACTACCGGGTCAAAGAAGCTGGAGCTGGAGCACCACTGGGCTGAAGAAGGAGGAGCTAGAGCACTGCTGGGCCAAAGAAGGAGGAGCTAGAGTGCTGCTGGGCCAAAGAAGGAGGAGCTAGAGTGCTGCTGGGCCAAAGAAGCTGGAGCTGGAGTGCTGCTGGGCTGAAGAAGCTGGAATTGGAGTGCGCTGGGCCAAAGAAGGAGGAGCTGGAGCCCCACTGGACCAAAGAAGCTGGAACTGGAGTGTGGTGGGCCAAAGTTGCTGGCCCTAAGTCAGTTGGCGCATGAGCATGGCC
Organism: Rhinoceros unicornis; assembly: GCA_028646465.1. Lineage (NCBI taxonomy): Eukaryota > Metazoa > Chordata > Mammalia > Perissodactyla > Rhinocerotidae > Rhinoceros > Rhinoceros unicornis. Next base: position 5,887 of record JAQQSS010000220.1, read on the forward strand.
AAGCTGAAGCAGCTGGAACAGGGGTGGGGGGGTGCGGTCAAGCTGAAGGAGCTGGGGCTGGCTCACAGGTGAGCCAAAGGAGCTGGAGCCATGGCTTGGTCTAGCTTGAGTGGCTGGGACTGTGGCACAGTGGGGCCTGAGCTGCAGCTGCCTCTAGTGCAGGCGCGCAAGCTTGTTCTGCTGCTGATGGGGCCCAGGCACCTGGGAGCCACTGCCTGTGGGGGTGGGGCTGAGCTGAAGCACTGCTGTGCTGAAGCACAGTCAGGTGGGAGGGGTGGTGGAGCGGTACTTACTTTGCCTCCCTGATCTCAGAGGTTTCTCACCTTGCTGTCGCTCTCTGCTCTCCTGAGGGGCTAGCTTATTGAAAGTACCTGCCCAATGGTTCCACTCCCTCCATAGGGGGATCCCCATGGGCTGTGATGGGTCTTGGAGAGCACCAGTTTTCACATGGCGAGCCGCCCCTCCCCCTCCTCTGAGAGCTGCATGGTCTCAGTCTCTGGGTCGCAGTCCTTGGGGAAAGAAAGGAGCTCCCCTTAACTCCTTCCACTTACTCTGGGGATTCCAGCACCTCAGTCCTCAGGTGTACAGCTGCCTAAGTGCCTCAGACATCCCCTGTGTTGTATGAATAGCTTCTGTTGGAATATGAGTGTCCTTTTTGTTGTGTCTTAGAGGGGGAGAGTTCAATGGGGGAAGCTCACTCCACCATGATGCTGAGGTCACTCCACTTCTGCAAATTTCAACAGTGATTATCTCTGGAGGGAGGCATTGTGGATTCTTTTCTTGCTTCATAATTTTATGTTTTCCAACATGTTTTTCTCCATTGAGTAGGTAGCATTTGGGTAGTGTAGTAAGTTTAAAAGACAGATACTTGGTTCCCAGGGGGTGGGGGATAAGAACTCTGATGTGTGCTGTTCTCAGCTCTGTGACCATGGGGGTGAGCCCATTACCTGCACAAAGGGTGTGAAAAAGGCACAGTCCCAGGGAGGTTTTGTGAGTTGGAGTCCATCCCAGTCTAGTGCTCTAAATTCTGTCTGTTCTGGGATGGGCCAGAGAAAACACTCCCAAAAGAAATTCTACAGGAACAGTTGAGGAGAACACAGTAAACAGGCAGAGGGGGTCCCCACCACACACACCTGAGGTCCCGCTCACCTGTGAGTCCCAGCAAGCAGAGCCAGCAGCAGGGATGGCAGAGGTGAGCAAGACGGGGAATAGGGACAGGCATCCTGGTGACCCTTGGAGCTTGCTCTGTCTAATGTAGTCTGGGAGATGCCCTGGACTCTGCTCTGAGGAGAGAGGATAGTTTCTGCCACCATGATGTCAGAGGAAGGGGATTGTGATAGGAGGAAAGGCTGTGGGACTGTGACACTTTTTCTTTGAGATTATAAATTGGAGAGACAATGTTGCTACAAGCTCAGAAGTTGATGCTGGAAATGTCCAGGTTTTCCAGAGTGGAGGGGCACAACCCCTCCAGTATTGTGCTCCTTGCTGAGCCTCATTCCATCTGAGATTCTCCCCAACTCCATAGACCTTGCCTATCTAGGAGCCCCAGAGACATGTCTTGGCTAGGGGCATCTGGAACCTCGTGGTGGGCAGGTGTGGTCCATCTTATGCATGAGCTCGACATCTGGGTGTCACTGAGGTGCACAGATGCAGGAAGGAGGCTGGATCTCTATGGTTTCACCCTCTTGGCAATAGAGTTCAACTTTACAAAGACCACTCCCCATCCCACCCCCCTGACTCCAGAGGTGTCAGAGTTTCAAATGAGCCCCAATGCAGTGTCTGCTTTGGGCCCCTGGCTTTCCTTTGGATCCCTGCATACAATACTGGATGCTACCTCCTCTTTCCTGCAGAGGAACTGTTTTGACTGGGAAAGAGGTTAGAGTTTCAGAGATGGTAATGATTTGTGCTTTAGAGGATGGAGGGGGCCTACAGGGAGGTTGGGGCTGGGAGAAAACTCTTCAAGAGGGAAAGCAACACATCTAGAAACACAGCTGGGAAGGTGAGGGCTGCCTCTCCTGTCTGTGGTGGGTCAGGGGCCACCTCCTGAGGCAGGGAGTGGAGGGCGGGAGAAACACTCTCAGAAAGAGAGAGGAACCAGCATGTTGGCCTCCTTCTTTTTCACCTCTGGAATGGGCTCTACCCAACCACAAAGGTTGTGGCCAGGGACTTTTGGCCCAAACTCAGCTGGAGAACCTTAAATGTCCAAGCATCCGTAGTCAGAAACTGACTGCTATGGCTGTTTCCCCATTGCTTCCTTTTGACCCCTGCCTCCTCCTCGGGGGCTGACTGGATGTCAAGGCCAGGAGAGGTGTTAGAACAAGAGGAGAATGCAGAGCAGGCCCAAAAATCCTCTATGAGATGACAAGACTCCCCTCCCCTTGTGATGTCTCTGTCATATCTGAATTCCATGCTGGGAAGCCCATCCACAGCCCCTGCTGAGATCTAGACAAGCTCTTTCTTCCAGCCTCCACCACCCTACCCTTCCTGCTCCCGCCAGCAATCTCCAAACCTTCCATCAGACTCTAACCTCTTCAGAGGGTGAGGTTTTTAGTGCACTGATGGTGAAGAGCATTGGCTTTGGAACTAGGTACAATCTAGGTTCAAATCCTGAATCCACTTCCTAGTAGCTGAGTAATCTTGAACCCATCATCCAGACCTATATATCTCTTGACCTTAAAATCTTCATTTATATACCTCCAGTATTCAAAACTGAGTTTAAATCTGCACCCAGACATTCTTACCTCACACTACACCCTATACAGTATGTGGAACATCATCTATCCATTTGGCAAACCCAAGAAGGGACCAATGGTCTACACCCTCACTCATCCACTCATACGTATCCCGTACGTATTAACAGACCCTGTTAGTTTTACCTCCTAAATACCTCTTGAATCTCTTTCTCCATCTCCACCATCATCTCTTGCCTGAATGAAATCCTAACTAGGCTACCCTATCTTCCTTTGCCCCCTGTCATCTCTTCCTCCCACTTCAGCCAGAGTAGTCTTTTACAACAGATCTGATTACTACCCTCTCTTGCATAAATGTTTTTGTGGATTCTCATTGCACTTAGTATAGTAAGACTATATGGTCTACGGCATATGATAGTGTAAACAATCCCCCCTTCAATCACTGGTTAGTGCCTGGAGGCAAAGGGGTACCCACTTTGTCTGGTACTCAACACAGCCTCTTTGTCCCAGGTTGAGTTTCCAAGGAAACAGACTCTGAGACGAAGATTAACAAGCAGATCATTTTTTAGGGAGTACAATTAAAGTCAACATTTGTGAAAGGAAGGACAAGGAGCAGGATTGACTACAAGGAGAAGTTGGGCTGCAATGAAGTCCCAGTGAAGTCCTCAGCTGACCTCCTGTGAAGCTCTGGTGCTAGGATGCTCCTTCAGAGTGTCCTGAGCTGGAGTGAGAGGGCTGGGCCTTTATATCACCACGTTGATGAGTCACTGGATGTGGCATGTTACCAGGTATGACCTCGGCCAAGGAGGCGCTCCTCAGCTGAGGCAATTCCAAAGAAGGCTGACAGCTGAGGGCCATCTTCTCCAGCCTGGTGCATCAGAGCCTCTGCCAGACTCTTCAGAATGTCTTCCACTTGAGAATACTTGGACTCAGGACAGGTATTAATTCCCCCCAGTTAGATCCTCAAACTACCTCACCTCACCCAGGTAACCCAAAGTTCTCCAACCCCACTTGGTCTGACCTGGGCTTTACTAATTGGAGAAGTTTAAGATGACTATCATGGTGGGCTGAGAAGCAGCTTCCTCTGGCATCTCTGAGTGCCCAAGTCTGGAGTGAGCTCTGGCAGAGGACAGAGAAAGGAATGGAAGGAAACTTTAGACCTGTACAGTGAGATAAAACTTGGGTATATTAACATAGAAGTCTCCCTACCACACATTTCCTTGTGTTGTTCCCCTAGAAGGTGCAAGAAGCAGAGATCCAGCTGAGGGGAAGGTGTTAAATTTTTAAAAAGGAGATTTATTCTTTTTAACAATTTTAGATTTACAGAAAAGTTGAGACGATAATTGATAGAATTGCCATATACTGCTGCACACAGTTTCCCCTATTATTAACATCTTTTTTAAGTGTGGTATATTAGTTACAATTAATGAACTGATATTGGTACATTATTGTTAACCAAAGCCCATAGTTTATTTAGATTTTGTCTTATCTGGGGCTGCTACAACAAAACACCATAGACTGGATGGCTATAAACAACAGAAATTTGTTTCTCACGGTTTTGGAGGCTGGAAGCCCAAGAACAGAGTGCCAGCATGGTTGAGTTAGGGTCCTCTTCTGGGTCGCCGATTTCTTATTGTATCCTCACATGGTGGAAGGGGCTAGGGAACTCTGTGGGGTCTCTCTCTTTTTTTTCTTGTGAGGAAGATTAACCCTGAGCTAACACCTCTTGCCAATCCTCCTCTTTTTTTGCTGAGGAAGACTGGCCCTGGGCTAACATTTGTGCCCATATTCCTCTATTTTATGTGGGACGTCTGCCACAGCATGGCTTGTTAAGTGGTGAGTAGGTCTGCACCCGGGATCAGAACCGGCGAATCCTGGGCTGCCAAAGCAGAGTGCACGAACTTAACTGCCATGCCACCGGGCTCGCCCCGTCTATGGGGTCTCTTTTACAAGAGCACTAATTCCATTCATAAGGATGGAGCCCTTATGATCTAATCACCTTCCAAAAGCCTCACTTTCTAAGACCATCACATTGGGGTTAGGATTCTGATGTGTGAATTTCAAGGCAGACAAACATTTAGACCACAGCATAATACAATACTTTATTTATTTTGTTGCTCCAATCATTCCAGCTTTGGCCTTTAGGAGGTCTTTCAGTTGTTTCCTGCACCCCTTTGTCAATGAGGTTTTCTTTTATTTTGGTGGTATCTTTTTTTGGCACTTCCTTACTTTTTAGAAGACGTTGAATTTTTGATGGGATTTTTTAAACACAAAGAAGAGGGAGTAGTCTTTAACAAAAGGGCTTCAGAAGACAAGAGTCAGGTGGTTGAATGAAGAGAAATTTATTTTGAAACCCAACACCTCGTAGAAACAAATGTCCTCAACAAAGTATTTATTTATTTATTTATTTATTTATTTATTTATTTATTTATTGTGAGGAGGACCAGCCCTGAGCTAACATCCAATGCCAAGCCTCCTCCTTTTTTTTTTTTTTTGCTGAGGAAGACTGGCCCTGGGCTAACATCCGTGCCCATCTTCCTCTACTTTATATGGGACCGCTGCCACAGCATGGCTTGACAAGCGGTGCATTGGTGCGCGCCCGGGATCCGAACTGGCGAAACCCGGGCCACCAGAGCAGAGCACGCGCACTCAACCGCTTGCGCCACCGGGCCGGCCCCACATTTATTTATTTTTTTAGTGTGATGAGCTGGTATATGGCAGTCACTGTTCTGACATCTGAGGATACAGATAGTCCCTTCTCTGTTAGAACTGACCTCGTAGTTGAGGAAGAGACACACACACAGGCAGGGTTCACTTTGCATGGTGCTGATAGCCATGAATTTCAGTTACCACAGCTCAATTACATAAAGTCCCCATCACGTGGTTCAAATTACAATTACCACAGTAAGTTTACTCTGAGCATTTGCATAAGTACAAACTTTGCTGCTAGCTCTTCTTAGTCCACACATCACCAGGTAACTAACAGATGCTCATCATGATCAGTAACCAATCACGTGACTTCTTTCACAGTCTGCAGTGATTGAGCACTGTGACTCTGTTACTCAGTTTCTGCACAGACAGTAAAGTATGTAGTTGTGCTGTTTCCTTGTCTCCCAGTGATGAACCCAATGACATTTTACAAAAATGAATTATTGCAAAAAGGAATGGGCAACAGAGATGAAAGTGCAACAGAGAAACAAAAAGTGGTAAAGCTGGAAGTGAAATGCAAATAGATGTAAGTGGAGTCATAGAAGAAACAGCTGACCGTGGGAACGTTAACACTGATGCTGTTAGAAAGATTCCAGATGTGCAGCCAGAGGAACTTAGTGATGGCAAACTTACCACATAAATGAGGAAAGTGGTGGTGAGGAAAAGGGTGGAAATGTCCCGGAGGCAGTGACACCAGCAAACACTTCAAATTAAAGGAGCTTTTGTAAAGATTTCACAACATTGAGAGCACAAGGGATAAAATATTGCAAGCTGATCAAAACTTAAGGAGTATGATGATTCACCAAGGCATAGAAAAGATGCTTGATCTGTATCATAAATTATGTAGCAAGAAGGCAGCACACACTTTTCAAATTGCTCTTGACACATTTTTACAAAGTAATAAAACATTTCAATTCTCAATGTTTCTAATGTTTCAAATGACAGCATACTAAGTAAATATTAGTTTTTCTATTTTTTCATTTCCCTCTACATTTAAAACTACCAGTAAGAGAGTTTATAATATTTTGAAAAAATTTTAAAGGTCACAGCACAATCACTATTAATCCCATTGATTATTGAGATCACTTTCCATGGGTTCAGTTTGCAGGATCATTTTTATGGTCCTGCACTACCGTGCAAAGTGAGGACAGCCTATATTTAGTATGTCAGATGGTAATAAATGCTAAGGAGACAAATTAATCAGGTCAAGAGGAATTGGAATGCCAAGTGAGAGAGAGGAATAGATATTTTATACAGGGTGGTTTATGTAAGGTGACTTTGCTAAAGTGACATTTGAGCAGAGACTTGAAAGAAGGGAGAGAGTGAACCACGCAGATGTGTTGGGGGATGAAGCAGAGGAGTGATACAATTTGACTTATATTTCCAATGAATCTCTGTGCTTGACACATGAAAGCCAGTTAGAGACTCTAGCAATGGTCCAGGGAGAGATGATGGTGGCTGGGGCCAGGGAGTAGTGGTGGGGGTAAGAAGTGTGCAGATTATGGATATAACCCAGTGGTGAGCAGGGGAAGGCTTGGACAGGCTCATGAAAGCCGATTGTCACCTTTTCATGAATTTTGCAAACTGGTTGTTGAACTATTGGCAGCTTGAAATTGGCCACGTTGGGAATGTTTACACCCTAGAAATTGGCAAGCACTACAAATCAGGCTTCCTTTTTCCTTTAGAGAATCAATTGTTAAACATTTGCCATCTCATCTCTGGACATAAGCATGCTGAAGGCAGAATTGAATATGGGCTATAAGAGAAAGAGAAATCAAAGGTGATTCCAAGGTTCTTGGACTGACAGCATGTGTACCATGAGCAACAGGGTTGGGAAGGATGCAAGATGATAGATGAATTAGTGTTTTCATCACAGAGAGAGGGGGGAAAACTTCTTTGTGTGTTTGAGGAGTAGGATATTTAGGCAAAGAGGAAGGAGAACAATTTTTCTTCTTAAAATCAGGATGGGGCTTCATTTGACCTCAAGAGGCAATAGAGAATGTCAACAAGGCTGGGGAGTTGGGGGTAGACAGGAATCCAGAAGACAGAATAACTCTTGATGCATGGACACGGGTGTGTAGTTCATGGCCAAGTCACAAGGTGATGGATGAGAGATATCCTGATATGTGTAGATTTGACTTATTTCTCACATTCTAGAGAGATGTCGTGAGTCAGTCCCCAGAGCTAGGTCCCATGGCCCCTGCTCAGGACCATGTATATAGACTCAGCTCTGGGGGCATCAAGGACTGTGAGAAAGAGCAGCAGGAGCGCGTGAGCAGGCAGGTCTCCGGGGTGGGGAGGCATTTGGAGCAGAGTCCTAGAAGCTTCTGCTAGGCTCCTTCTTTTAGCTGGGTTCTTCGGGGAATGAATGGAGGAGCAGAGATTGGGGGTAGCCATTAGCAAGGAAAGAAAGAAGTAGCTATGGGAAACGTGTCCACATTTAATTATCTGCTCATCCTAGCAGAAATGTTCTCTGCATGGCTCCTGTGTCCCCGGTGGTGTTCTCCTGGGATACCTATAGTGAGAGGACAGGCAACACCTGAGAATGGACTCTGCCACCTCAGCCTTCCTCCCCAAGTCCTGATCCCCTTCCCCATCCCTTCCACTTTGTCACTCCAAGGGTCAGAGCAAGAACAGTCCTCAGAGCTTCAGATCCCGGACTTCTCAATATTACTCTAAAATGTGGACTCCTTTTGCTCCATGCAGCCCCAGCGTTCAAATAATCCAGAGATGGTCTCCAAGGGAACTACCCACTCAGCTGACATTCATTCAGCCTCCCGCTGCCCACTTCCTCCACAGAACCCCTAGGACTCTGTGGACACCCTTTGAAAACCCTTGATACAGCCCACCTCCTCCAGGACCCCACTCAGTCCCTGGGATTGAGAACCTCTGAGAGGGATCCACAATACTCCTGAGCATATTGAGGGAGGTGGCTCCACATGTGTCCTGACCCTCTGTGACCTGTGGGATGGCCCCTTTTACTGACCTTCCTCTTTTTGGGACAGATCTTGTCCTGCCCTCCCAGCCCCACAACTTACAGTCAGGCCCTCCATTTCCTGTGGACATAGATGGCAGAGACACCGATGGCCAGGAGCAGCTTTGTGCTTAGGAGAAGGACTACCAGAGGGACAACAGACAGCTCTCGGCCTGGAAATCAAGCGACAGGAGGAGCCATTAGTGAGGTCACACAGGAGCCATTCACAGGTCCTCCACTTACTGCTTCTGAGGCTACTTGGGCCCACCAACATTCTGATGCTTTTGAACTTGCATCCTGCCCTGTGCTCAACCTTGAGAGAGAAATCAGGGTTCAGAGGTTCTTCATCCTCACTCATCCCCTTCTCAGGGTACCAGGGTTGTCACCCTGGAGGGAAGGGTGGAGAATGTGTACTGAGTGACCTGTAAGTGTGATACCTGGTTTACTTACTTGATCCTCACACCTCTATGGAGCAGGTGTTATTATCCTCTTTTTGATGAGGAAACTGAGGCTCAGAGAGTTTAGGGAGGGTCACAAGATTAGTGGGATTCAAACCTAGGGAAATCCATCATAGTTCTCCTGTAGAATGACCCAAAGACCTTGCCTTTTGGACCAAGACAAGCCCAGTCTCTCAGGGTCATAGGAATGAATGCCCACACAGTACCCAAGTGGAGTGAGGACAGGTATCATGGTGGGTGAGAGAGATGCAAGGCTGCCCTCATTCATAGCAGGGACGATGCTGGATCACCCCATGTTCTCAAGAGCTGAGGGAGCCCTCAGGGTGCCTGACCTTATGAACCTGCTGCCTGGAGAACCCTGGTGAGTCTAGGAAATGGAATCCCATTCTGGTGAGGTGCTTCAACCACAATCCAGCCCACCTTGACCTCAGTGAGGATGGCAGCTGAAATCTTTCTGTGGGACGCAGAAAATTGTATCTGGGGAAGCACAGGTAAAATTTACTGGGTCTTTGCATTTACTATGAGCAATTTTGCTTTTATACTGAATAAATAAAGGTATTAAGATAAGTTTTTATAAATAAAATTATCCTCAAGGAAGGAGAAGAGACGTCACCCTCTTTTGCTCCTGGGGTGCTGGAGGATGACAGTTCTCATGAGCGGCTCTCTGGCACTTTCTCTCAGGTGAAGAGGCTGCGTTGCCCGAGTTTGCACCTCCTTCTGGAGGGCAGCTCGCATCAGGGGCCTGGCTGAACTGGAGTATAGAGGCTCAGCCCTCTCCCCTCCACTGAAAACAGCTCTGAAAGACCACCCTGCTCCACAGCTCTGTGAGAGCACGAGTCTGTGTGGTGCCTGCATTGTAGGTCACCAGCTCCCTGTCCCAGTCCTGCCCCTTCACTCCCACAGGCTTGTTGATCCTGGCAGCACTCCACAATAAGGTCCATATTCTCGTGACCAGTTCAGAGTCTGCTTCCCAGTGTACTGACCTATGGGAGTTCATCTGGGAGGGGTCTGAAAAGCAAACTCTAGATGCAAATTTGAACTGAATCCCTGGGCTGGCTGACCAAGAGGACCCCAGCACTGGCAGGATGTGGAGCAGGGGAGGCCCTGGCTCCCCCTAGTGGAGCAAGTGTTCCAACTTCACCAGTGGTGAACTGGGAGGGAGTAACCAGAAAGGGAATACCTGGGGGATCAGGCATTTGAAATTGAGTTAGGAAATGGTAATTATAAGGACTGGAATTGGATGGCTATTGCTGGGGCATCAATCCTTTGGAGAAAGACAATGAAAAGTAAGAGAGATTAATCACAAGGGAATGGTCAAGTGTGAGAGCCAGAGGACTTCCTGGCAGCACTGCAGAGTCTCAACTCCCAGAGCCAGAGGCAGAAGAACTGAGGATGGGCCCAGGACATCATTGTATTAGCAGAGCTACAGAGGAGCTGAATTCTCAACTGCAGTGGGCCTGTCTGCCAGAATAGGGCCCAGATGGGGACATATGGGACCCTGAGATGTGGGACAGGGACACAAGGGCCAAAGCACTCAGGACTCTTCAGTGACTTCTGGGCACTGAGGACAAGGGCAGCAGCACACTCCGTGTTTCCAAAAACGGCGTCTCCAAACCAGAATAAAACACAAAGGGGGGGAAGTAAATTCTATACCAGACTGGCTCTCAGTATTACTGAAGAGAAAATGCTAAAACTGCAGAATAACTAAGAGTAAAAATACAAAAATCACCAAACCCTAGTGTACAATCTGTTGGTGAGCTGCCATCTCAGCCTCACCCAGCCACCAGCTGGGCAGCTAGCAAGGGAGCCTGCGAGTTATTCGGAAATCTCACCACCAACATTAAATTGACTCTAAACTTGAAAATGTTGGAAAAGAGTCCTGCACGTGAGAGCACGGATCATAGGAAGGAGTTTCAAAATAAGCCTGATTGAAAAGGGTCAGCATAGAATCCTCAGAATCTGTGAACATGTTACTTACATGGCAAGAGGCACTTGCCTTGGTGATGAAGTTAAGGATCTCGAGATGGGGACATTATCTTGGGTTATCTGAGTGCAGCCTGTGTAATCACAAAGATCCCTGTAAGTAAAAGAGGGAGGCAGGAGAGTTGGAGAAGGAGATGTGATGGCAGAGTCGGAGGTCAGAGTGAGGTGGGGACCTTACCAAGGAATGCAGCCGGCCTCTAGGAGCTGGAAAAGGCAAGGACGGGGATTCTGCCCTAGAGCCTCCAGAAGTAGCACAGCCCTGCCACCCACTGTAGACCTCTGACCTCTAGAACTGTAAGATCATAAATTTGTGTTGTTTAAAGCCACTAAAAGTGTGGTAATTTGTTACAGCAGCAATAGGAACTTAATACAAACAGGCTAGGACATTTCAAAAGGATAGATGTGACTATTGTCACTCAATTTAAAGCACATAACTTCTGAGAAGAAAAGGTGGAAAAGCAGGAGAAAGTGCTGTTTGGCACTTGAGTGGTGAAGGGAAAAAAGAAATGGGGCAGGGGTGGACTTAAAGTCCTGAAAGACAAAAGAGAAACAAAAACTCAGAGGCCTCAGAACCTTTCTCCCACTGTCAAAATCAACCACCAACCCAAACTCCATTAACACACCTGGATTATGCTGTACTGAGAGAAGAGAGGGGCATTAAGCTAGGAATATTGTAAAACACCCCAACAACATACAAATGAACACAAAGATGTCCATCCTCACACCAGACCCCTGGACCCAGGACTGCAGTGGCTGGAGCCCTCAGACGCCCGGGACAGGCTGGGCATCCCTCTGCAGCAGGGTCATAGAGGCATCTTGCACTTTGCTCCAGCCTGCCAACCTGGACAACCCAAAAACCATTTCCAGCCTCAGGACTAGCGAGCATGCTCAGTCAGGCACACGGAGAGCACCCAGAAATAACAGCCCTGGTCTGAGCCTCGCGCGTGGTGGCGACTAAGGAGCAAACCCAGCTCGTCCAGAGAGGGTGGCATAGACCCATCTCTCCCTGCTCTCTTCCTTCAGTGCAATCTGACTCCTAGAAACAACATGAGGTACAAGCACAGGAGGACTCTGACAGGAGGACGAGGAAGCAGACTGGCTGGGACCTGAAGACTGGAGGGAGAACACAGCGGCCAGGGGTCTAGATCCCACTCTCCTGACTGCCCAGCACAGGAGGAGACCTGGATTGCATTAGACAAAGGAGAAGTGTAACATCAGTCATCTAAATTTCTCAAGACAGGAAAAAAGGGGGAGCAAAATAAACCCACAGCAGAAGGAAGGAAATAATAAAGAAAAGAGGAGAAAAATCAATTAAATTGAAAACAGAGAAACAATAGAGAAAATCCCAGAAATAAAAAGCAAGTTCTTGGAAAAAATCCATAACATTGAAAAACTTCTAGCAAGACTAATGACGAAAAAAGCAGAAATGACACATTGCCAGTATCAAGAATGCAAGAGGGGACATCACTACAGACCCTGCAGATGTCAGAAGGATAATAAGGGAAGATTGTGAGCAACCCTACAGGCAGATATGACAACTTAGAGAAAATGGACCAAATTCCTCAAAAAACACAACATAGCGGCTGGGCCCGTGGCATAGCGGTTAAGTGCTCACACTCTTCTTCAGCCACCCAGGGTTCGCAGGTTCGGATCCCGGGCACGCACCAACACACCGCTTGTTAAGCCATCCTGTGGTGGCGTCCCATATAAAATAGAGGAAGTTGGGCATGGATGTTAGCCTTGGGCCAATCTTCCTCAGCAAAAAGAGGAGGATTGGCATCAGATATTAGCTCAGGGCTAATATCACACACACACACACAGACACACACACACACGGCACAACCTACTACAGTTCACCCATAATGAAATGAATATTTGAACAGCCCCAAACTCTTCAAACTCTTTACAAATCTGAAAAGGATTCTCCAGGTCCAGATGGTTTCACAGGAAATTCTACTAAGCATTTATGGATGAATTAAAACCAATATCGGTGCACAAAATACAGCTATAAGAGATATTTGGGGAAATGTGAATGTATACTCCATTTTAGATAATATTGGGAATTATTGTTAATTTTATTAAGTGTGTAATGGCATTGGTTTTGTAGAAAAACCAATGTCCGTAATCATAGACCACACAATAGTGGACTCCATTTGCACCTGCATGTGCGTGCATAACTAAGTTATTAGTGAACACAATTATGCAACTTCTGTATGTCTCTTGTTTTAAGGGAAATGAGACAATTTCCTATCTTAACTTTCTGTCAGGTAAGCTCACAGACACTCGGTGTCCCAGGGTTGACCCAGCAGATGAGGACAACACCACAGGGCATGTGGGAAAGGACATGGCCCTTTGAAGGGTCTTCTGGAGTAAAGACTCCTGGAAACCTGACTCGACTCCCTTCTGATGTTACCTGAGAGAGAAATAAGACATATTATGCTCATAGAAATGAGGACTCTGTAGGTCCTCGGGACAATGCCCAGCTGAGGGGGAATGTGTCTCTAATTAGCACATATGTCCTGTACAGGCTGGTGGTGTCTCTCCTCAGGAATTCAGATTTACCCTGATGAGTTTAGCCCAATCACCTGGTCTAATGGCAAGAAGTCTTCAATAACATTCTCCCCATTGCTCC
>JAQQSS010000221.1:0-19319 GCA_028646465.1 Rhinoceros unicornis
GCCGAGTTATGCTCCTGGCCAGCTGCTTAATGCTCAGCTACTTGTAGTTGTTGTGGGCCCTTCAGTCTCTTTATCAGGTGTGGGGAGCCCCAGCACAGTTGGCTGCAAGTTCTAATACCACATTTGTGTTGCAGTATTTCTTTTAAGTGAGTAGGCCCCCAGCGTGGCAGGTTGTTAGGCTCAGGGCCTTACAATTGCTACAAGCCTCCAGCCTTTAGGTCTCTTGTCAGCTCTCTGAGGATTGCAGCTGGGTGGGGCTGGCCTCAGGCACAGGAGCACCCAATTGTTTCAGGCTTTGGAAGGTGGGGCAAACCCCCTATGTGGGTCTTTGAGAAGCACAAGTCTTCTGCAGCTGACAAGCCCTGCTGCCCACAGCTCCACACACACAGTCAACACAGTCCTTCCCCGTGTGCGCGCCCCGACCTCCCGAAGTGGACCCAGTCTCCCCACGGGGGGAGCCCCACACACTCCACCACCACCCCACACTTTCCACCCACTCCTTGTGCACACCCTGCCCCACCGACGTGGACTCAGTTGCCAGGCTGCAGAGAATCCAGTCACCAATCTATGCAGGCCCACAAGTTGCCTGAGGGCTTGTTGTTGGGTGGGGCCAGTCACTAGGGTGGGCTGCCTGCCCTGGCTGAGCTGGATTAACTCAGTGCTCTAGCGGGTGGGGCAGACCTGGGCTAGCAGGCCCCAGGGAGAACTCCAATGGCATCTGTGTCAGCATGCCCACACCAGGCCACAACAATGGCCGCCGCCAATATCCCAGTCCCTGGAGAGGTCTCACCTCTCACCGAGATGCACTCAGGGCCTATTAGGTGAGTCTCTTTTCACCACAGCACTGTGCACCTTTCTTTCTGGTGATTTTAGGTTGCTTTATGAAACGGGTGAGTTTGTGCGTGGGCCCTTTAAGAGCAGGTTTTACTTTCTTTGTGAACCAGCTTTTCCGGGGGTACTCCCCAATGTTTTAGTAGCAGGCAAAGGCAGATATTCTGCCACTCATCTCGACTGTGCTGGGTCCACAAAATGCCCACAGCGGGGGCACTCCCGGCTCAGGGCCCTGCGCCTCCAGGGAGGGCTGCGGACCTGTGAGCTGCTCCCGGGCGGCGGTGAGGCACTGTGGCTTGTGAAGGCGGCATTTTTTCTCTCCAGAAGGGAGTTTCTGTGTCTTCTACCTCAGTTAGGATTGTCCTTTGTTGCAGAAGTTGCTCTTATCCAGTTTTCAGTTCTGTCTCAGGGGTAATTTTTCCACGAGTAGTTGTAAATTGGCTGTGTCCGCGGGAGGAGGTGAGTTCAGAGTCTGCCTACGCCGCCATCTTGACTTCTATCTCCAAAGCAATGCTTTAGAGATTAGTTTGATAGTGGGATGCAGAGTTGATTGGTCAGGAAGGATGGGAAAATAGTAAAAAGATTATTGAAATAGTAGTAAAGCTCTGTTACAGTGTTATAAGCAGGAATGTAAAATAAGTGAGTGTAATAATAAGCGAGTGGAAAATAAGTTATGTGAGGAAAACTATGAAAAAATAGTATCAGTGTATGGCAGCAGCTAGATATTGATCAATATAGATAGATCAATGATAGATGATAGATGATAGATGACTCAGAAAGAAAAGGAATGAGGTCTTACTTCTTTTTGGTATTCTATGCAGCATCTATCATTTTGCTTTGCACATAGTAGGTGTTCTATAACTATGCATTCAAGAGGCTCTAAATGATAGGTCAAGAGCTGTACACTGAAGAAAGTGCGTGGGCCTTAGTGCCTACACTTTTTAATATCTGATTTCACTATTCAAGATGTTTTTGGGTAAGCTGGACCCGACTTTGTTACAGCTAGTTGAAGATATTGGATTTATAACTACTGTAAATTGAACTGTATTACAATACTATTGATATGTTGTCATTGAGATTCTTTTGTAATTTATTCAAAATTTTACAGAGTATGCCATTATTAATTTTAATCCTTACTTTTTATTTACAAAAGTAATATGTACTTGTAACAAATTCACAGAATATAAAAGCATATGGAACAAGGGAAGCAAATTCCAATGCCCCTGGGAACCTGGTGGCTAATATCATGCGTCAGGTTTGACACTGAGAGGGGCACGTACCTCTTAAAGGGGCGCATTTTCCGGGTCCAGCCAGTCATGGCCAAGCAAGAACACAGGCCCTGGGTTTCTAAATTTTCTCATTGTTTTTAAGAGAGCAGGAAATCCAGGTTTTCTCAGGAATTCTTTCGATTTTTAAAACATTAATTCTCTCTCTCATGCTCTCTCTGGTGTGTATGAAATATATCTGCTGGTTGAATCTGGCCTATAGGTCACCAGTTTGTAGTTTCTGATATGAAGCAAAAAGACGAAAGTCTTTCTGCCCTCTAGCCTCATTTCCTAAAGATGTGCATGACTAACAATTTGATGTATATCTCCAGGAACATGTCACATCTATTATTCTATAAATTGCCTTTTTGTTTTTTTGCTGAGGAAGATTTGCCTTGAGCTAACATCCTTTATTAATCTTCCTCTTTTTGTATGTGAGCCACCACAGCATGGCCACTGAAAGAGTGGTGTAGGTCTGCGCCAGGGAACCGAACCTGGGCCGCAAAAGCAGAGCGTGTCAGACTTAACCACTAGCCCACCAGGGCTGGCCCTAACTTGCTTTCAAAGTGAACTATGGGTGGAGGGCACTTTATATGCCAGCATATGTAGATGCTCTCTACTCCATCTCTTCCCTCTTCCTTTTCTTCAGGCTCTGGGTTTTCCATTGTTAGGCTTACACAGTTAAATTACCTATTCATCTCCTCTTAGGAAAATCTTATAGTATTTCCCTTTTTTCATTACAATTGCCAATAAATGGACATCCTTACAGACGTATCTTTGCTCTCTTTTGCTAACATAGATTCCATGATATGTTGTTGCCAAATGGGTCAAAAGGCACGTGCATTTGAAATTTTAATAGATATTTCCAAATAGTACTCCAAAAGGATATGTAGCTTGTTAGAGAGTGCTAGCTTTCTCATCTCTTGTAAATACCAGGTATAATCTTAAACATTTTTCTCAGTCTGAGTAGAAATTTGTACTTGTATTTGATTATTATTATTATTATTTTCCGAGGAAGATTTGCCCTGAGCTAACGTCTGTTGCCAATCTTCCTTTTTTTTTGCTTGAGGAGAATTAGCCCTCAGCTAACTAACATCTGTGCCAATCTTCCTCTATTTTGTATGTGGGTTGCTGCCACAGCATGGCTGATGACTGGTGTTCACACCTGGGATCTGGGCCCATAAACCTGGGCTGCCAAAGTGGAGTGCGTCAACCTTAACCACTAGGCCTTGGGGCTGCCCCAGTATTTGATTATTTTTCATTGGTGAGGTTGAGCATCTTTCCCTATGTTAATTGGCCATTTGTATTCTTCAATAAGTTATTTGCTCATGGCTTTTGCACATTTGCCCACTAGGTTGTTTGTCTTGGTGATTGATTTGTAGGAGCTTAATATTTTCTTCCATCCTGTTTGCTTTTGGCTATAGTTCATGTAGTTTACCTTTGGGCTGTCTTTCACTGTATGGAAATTTTAATTTTTTATATAATCAAATCAGCAAATCACCAAATATTTCCTATGTGGCTTCTGAGTCGAGGTCATACTTGGAAAGGCCAATTTCTCTTCAAGCTTATAAAATTATTCATGTGTATTTTTTCTGGCACAGCTATATACATATACGTTTATATGCACATATATATTATATACTACTATATTGAATTTAGGTATTTAATCCTTATGAAATTAACTTTTCTAAATGATTGGGATGGGGATCTAACTGTTTTCCCTTAAATGGTCAGAAAACATTTATTTGGACAACTGGACCACTGTTTTGAAGTGTCACCTTTGTTATATACCGTTTACCGTACATATCTGAGTTTATTTTGGCCTCCCTATTCTGTGCCATTGATATATTTATCTATTCTAGTTACCAGTAGCAGATTGTTAAATGTCTGCAGCATTATACTACATTTTTCTATCCAGTAGGAACCTCCTTTTTTTATTATTCTTTTAAAAAACATCTTGACTATGCTGGAGTATTTACTCTCTAGCTAAACTTTTAAATCAATTTGATATCATTTGACATAGTGAGTTTTCTGATTCAGTAATATTATGTATTACTATTAATCCAAGATTTCTACAATGTTATTTGAAAAAGTTTTAGAGTTGATTCCTAGGTATTTTATAATTGGGGTTGCAGGTAAGTGAGATTTTTTTATAACTCATTTTATTACTTGGATACAGTTGTCATATAGGAAAGCTATTGTTATTTTTAGTATCTTTTGGGGGACTATCTTATCTAACATAATTATTTCTAAGCAGATGATTTCAGTTCCTTGTCTTGTAGGATGTTGAGGAGAAAATATTCAGTGAATTGGGCTGCCACAGAAGGAGGCTGAGGTTTTGGCAGCCCCGTGTGTCTCTCTGAAAGTTTGCTCAGAGTAGGCTATGGTTTTATGTGACCTATTAATGCTCCACAAAAGGGAAATGAGGTGGGCTCCCAATACTCTGGAAACTCTCAGGACTAGGGAGTGTTGATAATATACATTATAAAGCAAATTAACTACTAATTAAAAATAAATTAGGATGTTGGCATACATTCTCAAAGGGACAGCAGCACTCAATTTAAAGTTCTGAAGAAAACTATTATGAATGATTGTTTTAAAAGGCATTGGTTTGAAATGTTTGCACAATGATTCAGTACTTTATTGAGGTGGAATTTTAAAAAATTAATTGACCACCAACTTGAATCAATAAACATATGTTTTATGCATAGCAATGGAATTACATTGAAAGGTGAAAAGTACCAAACTCTTTTATAAGTAAATTCTAACAAATATTTCTTGAGGCAGCAGTAACCATTAAAATTTTTTTTTTTTATAACTTTATTTATTTATTTTTCCCCCAAAGCCCCGGTAGATAGTTGTCTGTCATAGTTGCACATCCTTCTAGTTGCTGTATGTGGGATGCGGCCTCAGCATGGCCGGAGGAGCGGTGCGTCGGTGCTCGCCCGGGATCCGAACCCGGGCCGCCAGCAGCGGAGCGCACGCCCTTAACCGCTAAGCCACGGGGCCAGCCCACCATTAAAATTTTACAGAGCTTTATAGTTTACATTGCTCTTTTATATATTTGAGGTCATTTAATCCTCATAAAAATCCTGTGAGATGGAAAATGAGGCACTATGTTCTCTTTGCTTTCCCAGTGAAGAAACTGAGGTTTAACGAGGTTAAACAAGTTGTTCAAATTCATATAACTCTTAAGTGGTAAACTCTTAGGTAGATGCAAGTCCCCTGAGGCTTATGCCACTGTGGATTGGAAGCCACACTGCTGCCTCCCAAAAGACTCAGCATATTATAAAATGAGATATAAAATCTCCTGACTGTCTTGTGTTTAATCCTTGATTGC
The DNA here is from genome assembly GCA_028646465.1 of Rhinoceros unicornis. Lineage (NCBI taxonomy): Eukaryota > Metazoa > Chordata > Mammalia > Perissodactyla > Rhinocerotidae > Rhinoceros > Rhinoceros unicornis. The sequence goes on from JAQQSS010000221.1 coordinate 5,437, forward strand.
ATGATTGTGCACCCCTATCTGACATTAACATTGCATGGGCAAGCCAAAATGCTTCACGATGCAAGTCTGAATATTGCCTTTCTGCCATGGCCAGTGAAAGATTTCACTAAATTCCTCCAATGTGTTTGGTTTAGTTTTCATATCCATTGACTTTATGCCAAGCAATTGTGTCCTGTATTATAATCAATTGCAACATAATTCCAAAAGAAAATTTTCAGTTTTTGCAATCCTAAGTTCAGTGAGCTCTCTGCCTTGCCATTGGTATGACTATTTGGTATTCATAAGGATTTGACATTTTTTGTGAGTTTCAGAATCTAGAATATTTTCAAAAGCACATCTGAACTTTCTATAACCATCATTTTAAAAAAAATTGTGATGCTGTAGAACTCCTTGAATATTATTTTTCCTGTCCCAAATATCCTTTTCCGTGGTGGAGAGGGGCTAGGATAAAAGATGATGGGATATTAATGGATTAAGTGTATCTAAAATAGTCTATTTTTATTTTCAAGGAATCCCAATGGATGTCCTATTGATGGCTGGGGAACATATTTCAAATAAACTAAGTCAAAGGAATCAATCTTTTCTTCCAAATTCTTAAGATTAATATCTTCTGAGTAGAACAGTATGGTCTTTTCCTGCATTTATTTATTTATGCAGTTAGTTAATTATATACTGAGCCTTTCAAAAAAATTTCAAGATCTCGTTGTGATTCTTACTTCTAAAAGGTTCATTTCATCTCTTCTTTTCCACTCTTGTCCTGCCCTGCTCTTGTCATATCACTTTTTCCCCCAAACTCTTCATCAGAGCCACAGAGCTAACCCATTTATTCTAAGTCATCTCTACACAGTGAAGTGCTGGATAATAGGTATAAAAAAAGTGTTTCAAATATTTCAAGTTGAGGAATAGTGTAGATGATAAAAGAAGACCTCGTTAGGGATTAACTTCAGTTTTGTTTCCTGCTGGTTCCTGTCAAGCTTCAATAATTTGAACTTTGAATAAAGAGAACATATGACCTAAAAATTAGTGATCAAAGTGAAGGAAAAACATACCCTTTCTGAGAAACTCTCAGATAGTTCTACTTAAATAAGGAAAAGTCAAAATACCATATACTGTGTTGATCACTTTTTTGAGGCTACATGCCAGGGTTTAACACAGCCAACTGTCAATCCAAATTATGGCTGGATGAGAAACCTCTGTCTATACTGGTGACTGCAGTAAAGACAGGAATGAATGTCACATTAAAATGTTTTCTTTTAAATAAAAAACCCTAAGCATAGAGTCTCCTAACCAAAGCCATCTTGGTTTCATGTTTACGTCTGTATAAAGTGGAGGGCATTACCTTGTCAGGGCATTACATCCCTAGCACTTCAGGGAAAATACTATCTTAATGTAGTACACTTCCTATGAAGAAATAAAAGAAACATTCACAAGTCTTCCATGTAATATTCTAGCATCTGTGTAATTTTCTCACTTATTTCTATGAGTTGTTTACTGTTTACTTGGTTAAAAAGTAAGATCTTACCATAACGAGTCAAAATGGCATATTCCCATGTTACCAATAGAGAATTCTCTAAAGGTTTGGTTTCTTAGTATCACTTTTTGCCTGTAATTAGTGTTAACAAGAATGCTTCAGGTTGCTTGAGAGTGAGTGATGTTAGAAATGTACCACAAAAGGTTTTAAACATTAATTTTGATATGAACACATACTCCCTATATTTCTCCACAAATAAAATATGTCAAGCAGCCTCTGTATCAATTAGCATTGAATTACAGGGTTTTTCTTTATTTTAGAAAAGAGGAAGTTGCTCAAAACAATTATTCCTGAAATATATTGGCATTTACTATGTAGCAGGAACTATGCCAAAAATCTAATAGGATAGAAAAATCTTAGCATTTTTCAGCTAAGAAACCTGTAGTTGTGCAAAGTCACAAAACTGTAAGTGGTGGGGACAAGACTGGTCCAGGTCTATTTAAATTTAGAGCCTGAAGATTCAGCCAGACATACAGCTACAGAGGAGCAGAGGGAACATTTGGCTTCCCCTGAACATAGTCTTCAAAAGAGGTATCTTTTTAACATGAAAATTAGAACACTATGTTGATACGATAGTTGTTATGACTAAGACAGCAGCAGCAGTGAGAAACTAATAATGTTAGAGTTTGGCAACAGACCTGCTTTTAATTGCCACACTACAGTGCTTCCCAGGACTCTGAGGAATTCACCACGAGACTCTTATTTTTCTTGTTTTATCTATCTACTCATTACTTGGTTATTTAGTTATTACCTGGTTATTTAATTATTTATTACCTGGTTACCTGTTTTCTAGTTTTAGAAGTGTCCCAGAATCAGACATCACTTTTTTTTCAACTTCTCACATTTGGAGAGGAAATATGTGGTCTTCTCCAAACCCTAGAAGCCCTGGAGGGGTGGGATATCTTTCTTCCCCCACAATAAAAATCCTGTCTTCTATATGAAGATCATGTCAGTAGGTCATGAAATGGAGTTACTTTTCCTGCTAGAGGTGATGACTGAGCTTAAATGTAGTCCTATTCTTTCACTTGCCCTAGTGACGTATATTCTTAAGACATCTGGTAAGATTCAGTAGGTTAGAGAAGCTTGCAAATGATCTTGGGGTATTGAGCTATAGCTTCAATGGAAAGAGTATGGATGTATCCACACAATCATCACCACTGGAAAAAGGCTTCAGAGTGTCCCTCATATTTAGAATCTCATTCATTACGTTTTCAACAGCAAAGACTTTCTGCACACAAGTAGATGATAGAAAGCTCGGTCAGGAATTAACTAAGATCTAGGACTCGGCAAAAGCTTGCTTAATATGTTAGACAATGCTACAGTCTATTCAACAAGATACCCCAAGCCTGAATCTGTGTCGGGACAGCTCGTTTGCAACTAAAATATTTATCCCACATCATCTCGGTCTATTATGGGTTGAATTGTGTCCCTACAAATTCATATGTTGAAGTTCTAACCTCAAATAACCTTAGAATATGAACTTATTTAGAAATAGAGTCATTGCAGATCTAAATAGTTAAGATGAGGTCATATTGAAGTAAGGCATAATCCAACATGTTCTTATAAAAAGTAGAACTTTGGACACAGAGACATGCACACTGGAAGAACATCAGCTGAGCATGAAGACAGAGGTGGAGGTGATGTGTCACCTCTAAAACCAAGAACTCATATTTTGAACTTTAAATAGAATGGGCCCCAAATATTTGAAATGTTACGGTATTTTTTATCAAGAGCTTTTCAGAAAATAAGAACTTTCTTTAGAGCACTCCACTCAGTTTTACTAATAAGGGTCTGGAAGCCCACTAACGGAACTTAAAAAATTATGCAACCCTTGTTTTCAGGAAATGTGTTAGCTAATGTGGGTCACACACTTTGCCTTTTAATATTCTTTGTTCATTTGGCATAACATAACTCCGTAAACCAGAGACATAAGAAGTCCAGAGATACAGAGCTTTGGTAATGACATCACAGAACATGTGTGCAGGGAGGATAGCATGGGATTCAACAATTCACCTGAACCTTAGTAACTCTTCAGCTGACGATTGTACCATACACGGCAGTGTACTGGGTCACATCAACCAATACACCTTGGCAGCTGGCAATGGAGGGGGAGGTTTGCGGTTACCGCCTATAGCTGAATGTCCATAAACTGTGTCACAACTCTGTGTCATACTCCCTCTCCCTAAGCTGCCACTGCACCTGCACTCAGGGCTATATGGACAGCCATGAGTTCCAGGCACTCAGATAATACATAATCTCATGTAACTCTCACAATAACCCTATGATATGGATTTTATTTAATCTTGCCTTAAGGTGAGGAAACTGAGGCTGAGAAAAGTTAAGTAATGTCAGAGAGGAAAAAGTTTCTCCTCTACCCTTCTAGGTTCTTTAGCTGGCCTAATAATTAAATTGACGTAAGGCAGATTAACAGGAGAAAAGCAAATTTAATTATGTATTTATGGGAGCTCATGGATATATGAAAACTCAAAGAGGTGACGAAAGCAGGCAGCTTTTATACCTTTTAGACAAAGAAACAATAAATTTGTAAAGAACTGACAAGACAAAGAAACTTAGGTTTGGGTACTAATTAGTGAAGAAACTAAGAAGAGATGTCTTTATAAGAGGAGGCAGAAGGAGATTTGACTGCAGAGGAAAAGGTGATGTGATGGAGGCAGAGAGAGATTTGAAGATGCTATGCTGCTGCCTTTGAAGATGGAGGAAGGGACCATGAGCCACGGAATGCAAGGAATGCAGCTCTAGAACTGGAGAAGGCCAGGAAAGAGATTCTCCCCCAGAGCCTCCAAGGAGTGCAGCCCTGTCCACATCCTGACTTGAGCCCAGTGAAACCAACTTCAGACTTCCCACCCCTAACAGTGTAAGAAAATAGATGTGTGTTGTTTTAAGCACCAAGTTTGTGTTAATTTGTTATAGCAGTCGTAGGAAACCAGTGAACTCATATTTTGAACTTTAAATGAAATGGGTCCCAAATATTTGAAATGTAACATCTTTTTTATCAAGAGTGTTTCAGGAAATAATAACTTCCTTTAGAGCATTCCACTCAGTTTTACTAATAAGGGGCTGGAAGCCCAGTAATGGAACTTAAAAAAATATGCAACCCTTGTTTTCAGGAAATGTGCTAGCTAACGTGGGTCACACACTTTGCCTTTTAATATTCTTTGTTCATTTGGCACAACATAGCTCAGTATCCTACATTTGCAAGAAAAAGTAGGAAGAGTTCTCGAGTGTTCTCGACTATATCCCCCCACTGACCTCTTAGTGATGAGGGTCAGCCTGAAGAATGCAGATTTATTTGTTTTGTGGATTTCATCTTATTCTCTTCTGTACACCAGGTCTGTACTAGCTGCTTATTTCTACTATCTGGGTGAAACTGTAGGTCTGGAAAAACGCCAAATAGCCCTATACAAAGGTAAAACAGGTAAAATATTATCAAAGAATGCCATATAAATATGCATGCTTACCACAGTCCTTTTTGTGTTTACCGTATAAAACAGAATATTACTGCTGTTTCCCCTGCATCTTCCTGTGGCTTATAGGAATTTATATTCAAAAGCTCTGATTCCAATTAGACTTCACAAAAGAGCTTTGAATTGAGCTACTTTCCTTTTCAAACTTCACTCTTAAGAGAGTAGAGCTAATGATGGTGGATCAGCTTGGTAAATATTTTAGAGAGGTTCTTAGGCTCATGACCCAGTTCTGCTGCTGCTCAGATTTCTGAATCCTGCTTGGAGCTTGGCCAAAAGCACCTCAAAGCCACTCTCTACTTAGCCGTGGTGATTTCAGGGCCCACGGTGCTGGTTCATCTCAGTAAGGCTACTAACTCACTGAAAAACATACTCAGAAAAAGGAAATGTAAAGATGTTCTGGCTTTATTTAAAATGACTTGTAGGGGCTGGTCTGGTGGCCCAAGTGGTTAAGTGCGCGCGCTCCACTTGGCGGCCCGGAGTTTGCAGGTTCAGATCCTGGGCACACACCAATGCACCACTTGTGAAGCCATGCTGTGGCGGCGTCCCATATAAAGTAGAAGAAGATGGGCATGGATGTTAGCCCAGGGCTGATCTTCCTCACAAAAAAAAAAAAAATGACAGAGCAAGATGCCGCTTTTTTCTTTGTGGCAATTGTTCCTGGCTTAAAAACAAGGTACTCTAGGCAGTCTTCTCATTTTGACCAGGCACTGCTTATTGTAATTCAGAAATTAATGATTGACAATCCTTTAAAGCTTCTTTCTCAATAACGATTAGGTGAAGATTTGCTGTTATCTAAAACTTCCTAGGAACATTTGAATCAGAAGCAATTTTGGTCATATTTGAAACTATCAGTTAAAGATTGCTGCTTTATAGTTCTTATACCCTTGGGTGCTGTTTTTATTGTGCAAGTTGAGAAACAATTACTGACTTTAGAGAAGAAGTTGCATTCCCTGGGTGGGTGGTGCGTCCTTTTGGTAATTCATTGTATGCACTTCAAATCTCAGTGGAAATCTAGAAATGGTACAGAGTAAAAAGAAGACAAGAGGCTTGGCTAGTGGGCAGAGCTTTTGGGCAAACTTAGGTTACAGGGGGCAAATGCTTGCGGGCTAGAAGGAGGCGTGCAATTCAGAGAAGACACTGAAAATATAAAGGAAAGAAGGGGGACAGAAGCAGAAGGTCGGAAGAGGCAAGAGGGCTCAAGAGACACTAAACTTGTGATAGAGGAGGGCGTTTTCATGGAACGAGCAGAGAAAGGGGAGAGGTGGGAAGCGGTATTGATTGGTTCCGTTCTGAGAGGGAAGCTGAGGGATGTCAGACGCCATCTGTTGTTTCAGTGGGGTACCAGTGAGACTAGAGTTTGAAGAGGGCAAATGTTTAGGGTGATGTGTGTGAATAACGTGACAGAAAGTCAATTAAAGATGAATGAAAAAATTGTTGAGGAGAAGGAGGGCTGGAGTGAGATTGCACATCACAAGTCTGTTGCAGAACAGTCGGCTAGGCTGTGCTTTCCAAATCGGGGGTCTGCGCCCTTGGGTCTATCAGCAGAGTGCCTAGGGTACACAAAGGCTTAGGAATGGCGCACGTTTTCCTCTAAGAAAACATTTCCTTACTTGAAATGTGGAATGAAATTCCAATTGCCTAACTGAATTTTTAAAAACTATGTAAATATAGATAGAATAAAATCAGGGCAAATTTGTAAAGGTAACTGAGAAACTCCAGATAAATTAACGCTTGTGGTAAGTTGCTCTTGATTATGACCCCCAGCACTCCCTGGGCTACTGCAGGTGTCTGTTCATTTTCTCCTGCCCATAGAGGAATATCAGCGGAAAAGTTTGAGATGCTAGGTGCTGATCTACCCAAGAGTGTAGACAACGGAGCAGGAACAGAGAAAGCAGAGGGGGGTTTCTTCCCCAGATTGTCTGGGCTGTTGGCCAACGAGGTTCTAAGGCACCTGTGCGAGGCACTGCAGATGGCCTTTCACTCCACAGGTAAGTGATTCTCACAGCCCCCCGACTTAGATGTTATATTATCCCTGGTTTAGAGATTTGGAGCCTGAACCTCGGAGTGGTAAACAATTCCCCTAAGAAACACAAGTGCTCAGGTTAACAAGTGACCTGACTGTGGTCAGAAAGGCTCAACAGCTTCTGAGACCAAGAGGCAGTGGAGGGATTGGGGCCTTGATGAAGACAAAGACAGGGTCATCAGGGGGCAGGACCTACGCAATGTGGAAAGATGGCAAAGGGAGGCATTGTTATTTATTGATTGTTTGATACCAAAGCCATGGCTTAGATTTAACAAAATTCTTTAAGCCCCATTCAAAAATGTCAAATCAGTCTTATACCACCGAGTAACTGGAGAAACTACATTGGTTTAATTCTAAGTAGCTCAGTTTTTCTCCATGTCATCTATTTGGGCGAAAAAAACACACTCTAGCAAATTGTATCTTTCTGATTTTCCTTAGTAACATACATATAGCATGCCAAAGATTTGGGGACCTATGAGAGTTTCTGTCCTCCCCAGTTTCACATCATTGAGTTCTATGTTGTCTGTGTTCCGGCTCTTTTATTACTTTAAAAGACTTTTTCCGTGTTAACATTAAGAGCAACCTTTTCAATCAGCAGAGCTGGAAGATCACAGTAAAATTCTTGCAACTTAGGGAAGTCAAAGATGCACTTGCTGTCCTGTAAAATGCATTCATGAGCTGTGTGCCAGAAGGTGGGAATCAGCCAGGGCAGCTCCTCCTTACCCAGATTCCTTTCCTCCAACCCAACAGGAGTAGCAACTGCAGAATAAAACAGCCGTTGTAGCTCTGGTGAGCTAATCCTACTTCATCCCCTACCCCAGAGAGGCCACTGTGTCTATGTGTTGAATGATTTTGTCAAAAAGTGTCCCTCCGACATGGCATAAGCCCAGCAAAGAAAGAGGTGAATGCTGGTTAGAAGGCCTTGTCTTTTGTGAGCTCAATAGATTTCTTTGTGAAGAACAAGGAGCAATCTTGGTTCTTTGGGAACCAATATTTCCAGATTCTTTTGAGGTATTTTGTCCAAACAGTGGAGGCTGATTGAAGAAATGTTACTGATTTTCAGATGAGACAAGTTAATTGTTAACCTCATACAGAATCAACTCACCTGACAAGCGTGTATCTGAGTTGACCAGGAGGATCTCACTCCATGCAAATCAGTTTCCTGATCAAAAGAATTTTTGAGATTGTATCATTTTGCTTAAGGCAAACGGACTAGCTTTTAATGGAAAATACTGAAAGCATAAGTAAGCCTAAGACATGTGAATGATTCATGATTGTATTTTGAATGTCAAGTAGGTAAAAGTCTGTAAATTATTTAGTCACTCAAAAGCAGTAATGCAGAGACGTCATGAGGAGCACAGATGTCAAATTCATAAAGTACCATCTGACAGACATTTCAGGAAGAGGGTAGCAGTGTGATTTCAACAACAACAACAAAACAACAATAAAATCTGGGGGCCTTCCTGTCCTTTCCATTAGACACCTATATGGCAAGTTTGGAGTTAACTCCAAACTTAACAGGGAGTTTGGAGATTTTATCAGAATGACTTTCTCCTCTTGAATTCTAAAGAATGAGACAGATACCCTGCATTCCATTAGTGCAATTATTGAGATTAATGTCCTCCACAGGAGTGTGCAGCATTCATTAAATATTTTGGTGCATGAACTGTGTTCTAAGCATTGGGATAACTCTGTAAAAGCTACTTATGCTATTTTCTAATCATTAAATGGAAAGAAGGGGTGTGGGGAGACAGGCAGTGTGATATTGTTACCACACCAGGTCCGTTTTTGCCTGCCGCCCAGAAAGCCAATCACCAAGATGATGAGATTACAGAGAGAGAGGATTTATTAATCACAAGGCAGCCAAGTGTGGAAATGAGAGACTGAAACTCGAATCCACTTCCCCGAAAATAGGTACTCAGATATTTATGGGGTGGGGGGCAAGGTAGTCTGAAACAATTGGCAGTGAGGAGAGATGAGGTAATTGACGACCTGCGCAAGTGTAGTCAGACTTCATGCCTCTTCATAGGAGGCATGTTCACAGAATGGTGGCGTTAGCATGCCCTGAGGGTAGAGTTTCAACCTCTTGCTGTCAAAATGTCGCTTATCGGACATACGTCTGCTGCATGGGCCCAGTTGATGGGTTGGTGGTCTCAATCCGGCCTGAGGCGGAAAAGGGGTTCAGTTCCTGGAAAAAATAGTTCAAGCATCCATTACCATGGTGACCCCAGCTCGAGGGGGATGTCATCTATAGGAACCTAGTGGGAGTCAGCATATTGCCTAAACAGCACAGTTAACAATGGGTAAGTTTATTATGCAGATTTAAGTCCTCGTCTTCCATTCTGATAAATTTCTAGGTAAGGTCATCACCCCCTTCTTCCTGGTACAGGGAAGAAGATACCTTTACAAATGGAGATTTTCTTTACAAATGGAGATTTTCTTATAAAGGGTAACCAGAACTAAGAATGGGTTTACCAAGGACAGACCCAGATGCCCAGAGATGTCTATGGTTATGGCCTGTTCTGGGGGCAGGCCTCCCATCCCAAACTCCTTTGGTCAGTTAGTGGGGGTGGGGGCCAAAGTGTCTTTCAGGCAGAGATATATTTCGAGGTGGCCAATTCCAATCCCCCATAGTTACTAGCTGCTTAATCATCAATGGCTAACTGTTTGCCGGTTTCAATGATAGTACTGAGAGGCATATGCTGAGAAATCCTGGAAAATCAAAAGGGTTCTCTAACACGTGGACAAATTCACGTATGCTTAGGAGAGGCAATTTAGAAATCACTAGGATGGCATGGCCTGGAAATTAGAAATCAGAACTCGCTTTTAAGTCTATTGACACACACATAACTGGAATTTAATATTTAAACTCATGTTGATATTTCTTAATAAGCCAAGTCAAGACTATAATGTTTTTATTTTTCAAAAAAACCTGAGAATTGTCTTCACTAGTTGAGAGAGCCTTGTTGTGAGCAATTACTGTTCCTTTCCTTTATTCCTAAACTCTGTTCACTTCAACCTTGGCTGAGCAGCAAATGCTTTTTCGAGAGGTGAATTCAGGCGGCCCTCAATTGTCTCTGTTCCTTTTGGAGAGTCCCAGTGGGGGGCTGTTTTAGGAAAAGCAAAGTTGATTGAAAGGCAATGGGTAACCAAAAGGCGTGAGGGACATGACACTCAGCTTTCTCAGATCTACCTCGCCCTGTCCTGCAGTCTGGTGTCATCAGTAAGTACCGAGAACTGTGGCCGCAGGATGCCTCTTAAATCAGTCCCTCTTCAGCTCATGCCCCACTTTAAGGCAAAAAGCAATATAACCCTTGTTCTCACTGAGGAATTGACTTTTAATGTAACAATTTACTCTAAATTTAGACTTCACCAACTTTACACTGGAGACCAGAGACTGGGTTATAATAGCAACTATTTAACTTTTGTTAATCTCTGGCCTTCAAAAAGAGAGGTCATCTCCCTGGAGCAATTTGCCATGTAACAGAGAAAAAGAAAATTTAAATGGGAAAGGCATTTCAACATTTATACTCAAAAAAAAAAGATTTTTAAATGAAGAACATTTGTTTATAATGATGATGATGATGGTGAAGATGATGAGAAGAAGGACCGGCTGCATTCTTGCTAGAGCCAGATCCTATAAAAGGCTCTTACAGGGGTCATGATTTTTAATCTTTAGATTAACCTCATGAGATTTGTCCTATTGTTTTAATTTATAGATGAGGAACCTGAGATTTAGGATTAAATTCTTGCTGAAAGTCACACAGCTGAACAGCAGAGCAAGGGTCAACCAGGCCCGTGTGCACTGGACCAGTACATTTCACCGTTTGTTCCTACTGTTCATTCTTTTCAGGTTAAAGGAAAAGGGAGGTAAGATATTGTGATAAATATAGAAAAGGTGTCTAGAAACAGAAAAAGAGAAGAGAAACACAAGATGTGGCAGGAAGAAAGACGGACTGGGAAGGAGAAGAAAAGAGGCCACAGAGGGCCAAAAGGAGGGGTGTACAGGCAGAAAGGGAAACCGAGGCCGTAGCCTCTGGGCAGTGTGTGTACAGCATGGGAGTGCTGCTGGAACAATCCTAGCCCCTCTCTTCCAAGTGTCTGCCTGGGGCACGTTATTTCGTCTCCTGAGTTTGTTTCCTTGTGGCCAGGAAAACGGGTCCAATGTGAGAGCTGAGGGAGTCGGCTCTGGTGGGCAGCTGGGGCCTCACACCCCAGCTTTGCAGCAAGTTATTTCACCTTTCTCAGTGTCTCAGATTTCTCATTTGTAAAATGGGGATAAAATTAGTGCTTAGCTCACGGGGTCATTGTGAAGATTAAAAGGCCACATGTAAAACGCCCAGAATGTCAATAAATATTCACGTTGTTATATGAAAATCGGAGTCTCATTAACATTAAGCATCACTAGGAGGACTGAGGTTTAAATCTTTCTTTTCTTTCTTTCTCTCTCACTCTCTCTCTCCCCTGCCTCCCTCCCTCCCTTTTTCTCTTTCTTCTGTCTCTCCCTCCTTCTGTCCCTTCTTTCTTTCTATCTTTTCCTCCCTCCCTCCCTCCTTCCTTCCTCCCTCCCTCCCTCCCTCCTTCCTTGCCTCTTTCCTTCCTTCCTTCCTTTCTTCTTTCGAGTCTTCTTTTTCCAACCCTTAAATCGATGTTTGCAGCCTTTCTGAGTTGAATACTTTAAAAATCTGGCTTTACCAGCATTGTTTCTAATCTCTAGACATGATTCTTCCCAAGGCCCTTGCCCTCAGTAAACCAGTTTGACAATTTAGCTTCAAAAATTCAGATTGATACAACCAGCGCATTGCTACCACAGAGCACGTATTGAGGGAAACAGATCCAAGAGCTGAGCTGATCTCTGCCACCCTGTGGCACGTTGACCCATGCCTCACATTGGGGTCTGTCATTTGTATTCAGGATCTCCTAGAAGACATAGGTCATGTGGGGATGGAGTTGAAGTGGATGATGCACTAAGACACACTAGGAAGAAAGGCTCCAACCAAAAGCAGAAAGCCCAGCTAGAAATGAGGAAAGGCAACTCAAGAGAGCAGGAAAAGGAACACCAAAGCCCGGATGAGAGTAACTGTGCCCATAATGAAATCACAAAAGCAATCTTTATTAAAATTTGAAGTGAAGTATAATTTGCTACAAATTTTAAGTAACCATTTATTTGCCAATTAAGTTCACCAGCTACTCCTATAAATGCAGATATTGCATGCTATGGCTTGCTTAAAGCTGGGTGAGAGCAAACTGGAGTAGACAATCTTGAGATATTCCCCAACAGCTGGTGTCTGATTGTTGTTGGAACAAGGTGCTGGGCTGTTTCCCTGAGTCGTTGCTTCTCTAACAGTGTAGGTGTGAGCACAAGGATCGTCCTGGCTGCTCTGGATTTTGTACTGTTAACTGCTTGGCATTGAAGGCAGCTTGTTACTATACTTGGGGAAGGTATGGGGAGTGAAGCAGTACTAAATAAAATTTAGGACAACCATCTGATCCTTCATTCTTTCATAGATATTTTATTTGATAGGTCTAATGAAATGTGGGATCCTAGCTTGAAATTTGTATTACAAAAATAAAAACCTGTTAACTATGTTTAGACTAAGTTAGGCTGAGGCGGAGGCTGGTTCTATTTCCCTCTGAGCCCAAGAGCTTCTCCGAGTCTTCGAGATTCTTACTCACCTTTGCAGTTAACAGTCAGTGCAATGCTTAGAATTTTAAAGTCAGATTTTTTTCTATTTGGTCTGAGAAGACATTGTTTATTAAAATAGAAAATATTAAGCTAATTAAGATGTCACCTTGTCTTTCTTAGAATCTATTAACTGCAGATGTATGCATCAAATTTAAAATTAAAACACAGTGCATGTCTAAAGACAACATTGTGTTTCAGGGGATTAATTCAAGGGGAAGTTTCTATTTTAGGATGAAATGAATTTGTAGAGCCTTTAGGTCGCTTCCCTATGGTCTCGATTCTTTTTAAAGTTACTTCATTTTTGATCCTAACTGCATTTCTGATAGTCCTTTGGGATACACATTTGGAAACGCCAAATAAGATGAAGCTGTAGTTCTGCACATAACCACAGGATGGCAGGATGCTAACACTTTGAGTCAGAGTTTCACTAAACCTTGCTGTATCTTGGGAAGTTCTCTTCACAATCTTTTTTCGGAGGATGGAGTAGGGTGGGGGAGTGTTTAAAAGACTAGCTTTCTCTCTCTCTCTCTCTCTATATATATACACATCTATATATGCATATAGATAGATATAAGTACACATATATACATATGATATATAGATGTTTGTATATATATAATTTTACTTCTACATATATAAGTAGATAAGTATAATGTCAGTCAAATAGTTTATTTGCAGAAATATTCTTTTTTTTTAATTTTTATTTATTGCAGTAACATTGGTTTATAACATTGTATAAATTTCAGGTGTACATCATTATACTTCTATTTCTGCATAGATTACATCATGTTCACCACCAAAATACTAATTACAACCCGTCACCACACACATGTGCCGAATTATCCCTTTCGCCCTCCCCACTCCCGCCTTCCCCTCTGGTAACCACCAATCCAATCTCTGTCTCTATGTGTTTGTTTATTGTTGTTATTATCTACTACTTAATGAAGGAAATTGTACGGTATTTGACATTCTCCCTCTGACCTATTTCACTCCGCATAACACCCTCAATGTCCATCCATGTTGTCAGAAATGGCTGGATTTCATCGTTTCTTATGGCTGAGTAGTATTCCATTGTGTATATATACCACATCTTCTTTATCCTTCGTCCCTTGATGGGCACTTAGGTTGCTTCCAAGTCTTGGCTATTGTGAATAACGC
>JAQQSS010000222.1:0-19282 GCA_028646465.1 Rhinoceros unicornis
TACCTGCTGGACATTTGGATGTCTTTGAGAAAATGTCTATGAGTTCCTCTGCCTATTTTTTAATCGGATTTGTTTTTTTGTGTTTTTGTTTTTGTTATTGAGTTATATGAATTCTTTATATATTTTAGATAGTATGTATATATATAGCATATATATATAGTATATCATATATATAGCATCAGATATATGGTTGCAATTTTTTTCTCTCATTTGATAAGTTGCCTTTTCATTTTGTTGATTGTTTCTTTTGCTGTGCAGCTTTTTAGTTTGATATAGTGCCACTTGTTGATTTTTGCTTTTGTTGCTTGTGCTTTTGGTGTCATATCCAAAAAATCATTGCCGAGTCCAATGTCAAGGAGTCTTCTCTCTTTTCTTCTAGGAGTTTTACAATATCAGGTCTTATGTTTAAGTCTTTAATCCATTTAAAGCTAATTTTTGTGGGTGGTGTAAGATAGGTGTCCAATTTCATTTTTTCTGCATGTGGCTATCCAGTTTTCCCAACTCCATTTGTTGAAAAGACTATCCTTTCCCCTTTGAGCATTCTTGGCTTCCTTGTAAAATATTAGTTGAATGTATATGTAGGGAGTTATTTCTGTGCTTTCTACTCTGTTCCATTTGTCTATGTGTCTATTTTTATGCCAGTACCACACTTTTAATTACTATAACTTTGCAGTATATTTTGAAATTAGAAAGTGCGATGCCTCCGGCTTTGTTCTTCTTTCTCAGGATTGCTTTGGCTATTCAGAGACTTTTGTGATTCTATACAAATTTTAGGATTCTTTTTTGTAGTTCTGTGAAAAATGCCATTGCAATTTTGATGGGGATTGCATTGAATCCATAGGTGGCTTTGGGGAAAAATATATTCTTGAATAATTAATTTAGCCCTTTGAAGGCAGGATTAGCCTCATTTTCATCTCTCTTTTTTCAAGGCTTACCACAGAGTCTGGCACACAGTAGGTGCTCAGCATACGTGAGTTCTTTTCCTCTGTACTGCCCACCCTTTTCTTCTGTTGACTTTCTTCTTATTGTTGAAGGATTTATCTCTTTCAGTTGGAGGAAGCCCAGATGTACAGAGCTTTCTCCTCTCTCAGACATTCTGGAATGCAATCTTTACAAAGAGCTGCCTGTGTCTCCAGCCTGGAACTATGTTTCATTGACCTGCACTAAGATCTCATGGATTGCCTCACTACAGCTGATCTGGAGTTCATCCAGAGATAATGGCTAATGCTCCATCTCTTGCTTGAGCTTAAGCTGTGATCACTGTTTATTTCATTTCTGTTAAATGTGTTCAATACAAACAGCATAAGGAAAACTCACTAGAGGCTCTAGGGTGCATCCTGGGTTGGTATGCATAATATAGGAAAGAACTAATTCTGATTATCCTATGTTTTCCTACCTCCTCAGGTTACAGATGAGGAGACTGAGGTCCAGAGAGAGAACGGGACTGGTATGAGGTCAATCTGGCACGCAGTGACAGATTAGGGCCTGTATCTCCTGACAATGCTAAGATCTTCCTATCCATTGATGATATAGTTATTTTCAAGGTGCCTCAAAAAGAAGTTTACAGCACAATGTGGTTACAAAGCTATAAGAATATGTTTAAAGAATAAAGATGTTCTCAGTCCTGTCACTTAATCTCAAAGGTTCTTTTCAGTTATGTACCATTCTCATCTCCTCTCTGGACTGTGAGCTTCTTAAGGGCAGGTCCCATATCTGATGCATTTCTGTATTCCTAGTAGGTATTAATTTTTTTATTGAATGAATGAATGACTATTCAAATGACCAGATTATGCTAATACATTTTCAAAAAAAAATCAGAATCTAAGACATTTTGTAAACCTATTTGAGAACTCTTTAAAAGAAGTACCAAAGCCATGGTCTCTCTAGGCTCAGTGCTCTCTTGAAGGCTCCTTCCTTCAATTGTTTATTAATCCTTGAAGGAGTTTAAGTACAGAAACGTCATGCTCAGGGAGCATCTTGTTTCAAGCTAGATGCCTCAAAGCTTCAAATGGCCTGGAATTGGAATCTGGCCACTGTTCTCCAGAGTGGCCCAGTCCAAGAACATTCCTGTTAATCTTTGAAGACTAGCAATTGGCAAATGAACTGATTTTCTTAAAAAGAAATAAAAGAGTAAAGATCAGATCCTGAAAACCTGGAACCAGGAAATTTGATGCAAATCAAAATTCTAGAGTACAGTATTAAACAGCTTATGGGAACTTAGGAAAGAAAGAAGAGATCACCAGGAGCCCTCTTGGGTTCCCTAAGATTTAATCATTTAAAACTATCTTAATTTTATTTTGTGATGGATTTTCTAGGCTGATAAATCAGGAGAGTGTCATTTCTTTTAAGAAGTTACCTTTTTAAAACAAATTTATTGAGGTATAATTTATATACAAAGAACTACACATATCTAATGTGTACAGTTTGATAAGTTTGAACATAGGCCAACGTGATACCATCACCACAATCAAAGTAATAGACATATCCAACACCTCTCAGAGTTTCCTTCTGTCCTTTTGCCTGTGTTTGTTTG
The DNA here is from genome assembly GCA_028646465.1 of Rhinoceros unicornis. Taxonomy (NCBI): domain Eukaryota; kingdom Metazoa; phylum Chordata; class Mammalia; order Perissodactyla; family Rhinocerotidae; genus Rhinoceros; species Rhinoceros unicornis. The sequence continues at coordinate 2,534 of JAQQSS010000222.1, forward strand.
TTTTATGGTAAAAACACTTAATATAAGATCTACCCTCTAAAATTTTCAAGTGCACAATACCATATTTTTACCTATATGCAGTATGTTGTATGACAGATCTCTAGAACTTATTCATTTTGCATAACTGAAACTTTACATCCATTGAACACAAACTCCCCATTTCTCCCTCTCCCCAGCCTCTGGCAACCATCATTCCACCCTCTGCTTCTGTGAATTTGACTATTTTAGATACCTCATATAAGTGGAATCATGCAGTATTTGTCCTTCTATGACTGGTTTATTTCACTTTGCATTATGTTCTCCAAGTTCATCCATGTTGTTGCAAGTGGCAGGATTTCTTTCTTTTTGAAAGCTTATTCAACATTGTATCCCCAGCACCCAACACAGTGTCTGACACTGAGTGAATGCTCTATACATATTTATGAATGAATGTTCCATGTACTGCTAAGATTTTGGTTATCTTGTCTGCTTATATCCCAGGAAGAAGAAGCCAGTTCTACAGACATTAGAATCTTCCACTCCCTTCAAATGACACATTAGAATCTTCCACTCCCTTCAAATACTATGAATATGTGAACAGATGTCCAGAGAACTTTCTCAGTGTGCTCCTTCAGGGGTAAGGAGTGAGGAAATGGCCATGTTGTGTATCCTGGGAATAGAGTGAAGCTCTCCAGCCCATGTCTTGTGTCTCTGAGCACTGTGCTCTAGGTTCCAGATTAGTCCTGCAGACTCCATGTTGACCCTAACCGTATTTCCCACTGCTTTCTTCTGAGTCATGGCCCTCTGAGGAGCCCAGCTGCCAACTGAAACCCCATCTTCCATGTCCTCCACCATGTCACATTTCATCTGAGTGGACTCAGAGGATAGAGAAGGGAAATAACTAGACAAAGAGTAGGAAGACCTGATTAGGAGGTTAATGCTGCCACTGAATCACCATATAACTCTGAAAAAATCACTTCTTCCCCTTCTGTGGCCTCAGTTTCCCATTTTATACAATGAGGTAGTTGGATTAGATCAGTGTTTTTAAACATTTTTGAAACAATTGATGCCTTTATTCGAACAAAAGTTTACACACAAGAAAAACTATATGATAGAAATGAGTGATGTTTGATTTAATATGTATTTTATAAGTTAAAATGTGAAGTTTACATACAAATTCAGTAATGAGGACACAGATTATGTGGATGATCACAAACATTTAAAATCAGGATTTATAGATAACAATTGTATATTAAGCTACATAACCAATTTATTTCTGCATTCTGTTTTGTTTAACTTATCCAGTGGAGGACAAATTATGTTCCAGACACTGTACTAAATGCTGGGAATATAGTGAAAAGCAAAACAGACATGGTCCTTGTGCACATGAAATTTACCATGTAGTAGAGAAAGCAATTTCACAAAAAAATTTACTAAGAGGGTAGATTTTATGTTGTGTTCTTATCACAAAAAATTATAATAAATAAAGAGGGAGGGGGATAACTTTTGAAGGTGTTGGGTGTTCACAGCATAGATTGTGCTGATGGTTTGATGGATGTATACTTATCACCAAACTCATCAAGCTGTATACATTAACTCTGAACAGCTTTTTGTATGCCCATCATTCCTAAATAAAGTGTTAAAGTATTCAGAGCAGAAGTTGATTAAATATAAAAAATAATAGACATAGTAATTTATATAGGTCTGAGCATATTTGTTAAACAAAATTGGTTTCCTGTTAGTACTTGTAGGTGCTCATCTTATGCTGTAAGTAAACATTAAGCCTTCAAAATAGGAAATCATCTACATTAAATTTACATGTTTAATTGTTTAAAAAAAAACAAAACAATGGAACAGAGAAATGACACGAACTCAAATCTGAATGACAAGTGCCAGCCATGTAAGAGCCCGGGGAAGAGCATTACAAAACAGAGAAAAATGTACAGAAGCTCAGAATGTGAGGGGCTAGGGGACTGAGATGAAGCTGGAAAGGGAGACAGGAGCCAGGGTTGGGGGCAGAATAAGGATTTTAATTTCTCCCTCAGGGCCTTTGTATTTACTGTTCTCTCTGCCTGGAATGCCCTTTTCCCAGATACCTGCAGGCTTCACTCTCCATTTCCTTAAGATCTTTGCTCAAATGTCACCTTCTTGGTGAGGACTTTCTTGACCATCCGATTTACAATTGAAAGCACACTTTTTCTAGGCACTCCCAATCCTTCTCCTCTGCTTTATTTTTTTATGCTATTTATCGCCATCTGGCATACTATATATTTTGCTTATTCATTTGCTTACTACCTCTCTCCTTGTACTAGAATATAAAATCCCAGAAGGCACTAATTTTTGCTTATTTGGTTCAGTGCCATAGACCCAGTGTCTTAGTGCCTAACGGAATGGATGTTTATGGTAAACAGAATTCTCAAATGGCCTCCTAAGATTCCTGGCCCTTGGTGCAGTTATTCAATAAAACACTAATCTTGGTACTGCTGTGGAGGGATTTTATAGATGCAATTATAGTTCCAAATCAGTTTATATCAAGATAGGCAGATTATCCAAGTGGGCTTGATATGAGCCTTTAAAGAATAGTTTTCTCCAACTGGTGATAGAAGATAAAGCCAAAGATTCAAAACACAAGAGATATTTGATGTGCTGCTGCTGGCATAAAATGGAAGGAGCTGAGAGTGGCCCTGGCTGACAGCCAGGAAGGAAACAATCCTACAACTACAAGGAACTAAATTCTTCCAACGACAAGAATGATCTTGAAAGGGAATTTTTCCACAGAGCCTCCAGATGAGAACTCAGCCAAGCTGCCACTTTGATTTTAGCCTTGTGATACTCTGAGCAGAGAACCCAGCTGCACTGTGCCCAGACTTCTCACCTAAAGAACCATGAGCTAATAAATGAATGTGGTTTTAAGTCTCTACATTTGTAATAATTTATTATGTAGCAATAGAAAACTAATAGAGCATTCAGTAAATTTTTGTAAAAGAGTGAATAAATTTATCCTGAAAATAATAGGAAATCACTGAAAAGTTTAAGTAAGGGAGTGACATGAAAAAATTTGTGTTCTAAAAAGTTCACTTTTACTATTGTGTGGAAAAAGGATTAAAGCAAAGGGCAGAGAAGGAAAACTCGAATTTCCAGCATGACTCATGAATCAGAGCTGCCACTCATACATCTCCATCACTGTCTCTTAGAAGTAAAGTAGTCTATGAGCCTGGTACTGATATAGCCTCTGCACTCTAGCTCTTTGTTTGAAAAATACATCAAGAGTCATGTTCATTCCGAATACATTTATTGAACACCACTGTGTTCCGGGCACCGCACTAGACAACCAAGACAAAAGTCTCAGCCCTCATGAACTTTACATTCTAGTGGAGGAGACTGACAATAAACAGATATAAAATAAAACTTTAAGTAGCAAAATAGGAGCAGTCCAAGTAGAGGGAACAGCTAGTGCAAAGGCCCTAAAAAATGTATGAGCTTGGTGGGATCAAGGGATGGAATAAAAACAAAGAAAACTACTGTACTTGGTATACAATGAATGAGAAGGAGAGTGATATGAGATGAAGTTGGAATAAGTCCAGGGTCCAGATTATATAAGATGTTGTTGGTCATGATAAAAGAAGTTGGGGCAGGAGGCGGTATTCCAAGCAAAAATATGGATATGTGAAAGATCACTATTTTTGAGGTGTGTCAAAAAGTCAGGCATGTCTGGAACATAGAGGAGAAAGCCAATGGTGAGATAAGCATATTTCTCTGTCCTTCTTTATGAAGAACATAAAAGCTCTGATCAGAAGACAGCTTCCTTGCTTGGCTCAATCATTCTTCCAGGGAAGATGCAGTGGCACAGAGGCATCCTGAAAAGGCCACAGTTTGAAGGAAGTGTCATGAGAAGCTGAAAGCTAAAGACCATCTAGGAACAGAGCTCATGGACTGAAAATGTTGCTCAGGACCTCAGGGGTCCTGGGATTGGAAGATCCTTCTCCTCAAGAATCTCAACATCAATCTGGGGGAGACTTGGGAAAGATCTTGACATAACGGGAGACCCTCAGGCACCAGAAGAATACTGCAGACCAAGATTCTTCAGAAAGCTGGAATGACATCAGCAGGCTGGCCAATGGAAAGTCTAGTCAGAGCTATTTTCCCAGATGCCAAGTTAAGGGGCTTGATACCCTTCCCTTATACAATGTAACTCAGAATTTTTGTGCAAAGGTAATCTCTCAAACACATCTTTCACTTGCAAATGTATTTTCCTCCCCTACAAGATTGCAGATTAGGGACTATATATTGCTCATCCCTGGGTCTCTCCCTTTGCCTCACTCTCTGTGCCAGGCCCAGTGCCAACAAAGTTATTCCAGGTGTTTTTCATCTATAACCAGAACAAAAAATATTCCCATTCCCTAAAATTTGTTTTGAGAGATAGAGGAAGCTCTGCTTTCCCTCAATATCAGCATTGTGCCCACAGTCTTAGATCACAGGCTTGAGAAACACTTTCCTCTCATAAAGACTCCTGGGAAAATATTAATCCCAGGTTCTCTGACCTTTATCCCCACCTGCGAAAATGTCTCTGGAACCTTTGAAACATTGACAAAATCTTCAGTATCTCTCCTCGTTGGGATGGAGGCTTAAATTCACCCTTGGAGTGGAGGTGGGAAGTGGGGCCTGAAAGCAAAACAGCAGAGACTGGCAGCAGACTGGAGAAAGCGGTAAAGAGAGAGCAAGAAAAGACCAGCCTGGAGTAAAGTAGCGGTCTGGAGTGAGATTGCTGGCTGAGGCAATGAGAAGCAAGATGACCAGAACATACCAGTACAACGTGTATTCATTCTTAAGCAAATACCAGAAATAATCTGGAGTGGAGAATCTGGTAAGAGATGTGACTTCTTGTGGTAATTGATATGAAGGCTATTTGAGCTTTAAAGGGAAGTGAAATTGCTGAAGAAAACCAAAGAAGTTGAGTCCATTGAAGTCATGCCTCCATTACCTCCTGACAAGAACCCATAAAGTGGGTAAGGAAACTGGGCTTCAGAGTGTTCACTAATTTGCCTAATGCCACAAGCTGTGTGGCACAGAAGATGAGGCTGGGATTTGAACCAAATCCAAACTCCAAAGCACAGTTTTATTCTTCCACTATATCAGGCTATAATAGCTACAGATAAATCTAAAAAATGTAAGATTGTGGCAGAGGAGTAAAAGCTAATTTGGAAACTGATCATTGTCTCAGTGCCTGAAGTGGCAGCAACTTCCTATCTTGCTCTTGCCATCATCTGGAGGGTATTGGGCTCTTTTTCAAACTAGTTACCCGGTTATCACTATCCCCCTGCCATCTTAGTATCATATCCTTACCCCAAAGGGCTCATATTAAATTTATTCTACATTCAGCTGTATTGAAAAATAAAATAAGGCCACAGTAAAAACAACTAGACTCCTTGAAAAGTCATAGTTAGTAAGAAGAGATCCTGTTTTGCTTCAGGATCAAACTTCAGAATATGGTAACCTTTCCCATTCCCCCTCATCCAACCACAGTAGTGGGCCCCAGTTGAAGATAATTTCAAATTTATAAGGAAAGGGAAAAGAAATTCTGAAAACTTACTTAAAAGATTCAAAAGCTACCTGGATCTCCACATATTCTTATAAGAGAACATCTCAAATTATTTAAATGCAGATGAATTGGACAACATGTGGGCTGCATTTTTCCTAAAATACAATTGCATGTCTTTCCCTCCTCCCCACCCCCACAACTAAAGAGAAAATAACTCAACACAAAATAGATCATGGCTAATGTTGGACCCCAAACATTTGGAAAAACAGGCCAAGATGTTCCACAAAACTCCCCAAACATTTGGAAAAACAGGCCAAGATGTTCCACAAAACTCCAGAGCTGGCCTAAGGTGTCTCTCCCTTATTAATTTATTGTAATTCCTATTAATAATAACAACAGCAACATTTTGTTTTGGAGCTTCCAGCCTGGAAGACTTAAAGCCCTTTATGAGAAACCTCTATGGAGCCTCATGTTCCTTTTTTAACATGGGTTCCTCCAGCCCCTAGGCTCTAAGAAAGTTATTGTGACTGTCACAAGACGCTGGCTGCTAGCCCTCAGTTTGTAGCCCAAATGAAGTTCCTTAGACTCCTTTGGGGGTCAGGGGAAGTCTTGACTCCTTCAAGCATGGGAATAACTCCGTGAAGGGTGGGTTCTGAGGTAGGAGTATTACAACCCTCTCTTTGAGATTCTGGTTTGCGAAGTATTAGTTTCTTCCTTGCCAGGAGGCAAGAAAACAACTTTTGTGTTATATGCTTCCTCCCACTAGAATATAAGTTTAGCAGATAAGAAAAGTGTCTGCTTTGTTTAAGGCTCTCAGTTCTCAGAGCAGTGCCTGGCACATGGTAGTAATATTTATTGTATAAATATTATAGTAAACATGGATTCCAGTTCTGCATGTAAGAACTTGGAAGTCGCCACTCCATTCTAACAAGTAAAAAGCTGAACAGACTAAAAAATCAACAACTTTTCTTGGATCCATAAGAAAGGGGAGGACACAGGGCAAACTGCTGCTGCAAAAAATTGGAAAGACATAAAGGCAAATACAGAGAGTCAAGGCTTACCAAGCAGAAACTCACAAGCAAAACTCATGGGAAATATTTCCAACATAGGAAAATCTGAACTGTAATTGATGAATTGCTGGAGGCTCAGTGTGGACAACTTTTAGAGTTAAAAGCTCCAGGGAAGCCCAGTCATGGGAAGGGGACCACAATTTGTGAAATTTATTTCCAGGAGCCCAACCAGGTTCACATAGTAATATAGGAGAAAAATTCACCAATATAACAGAATCGAAATTCCAGAAATAAACACACACATATATGATCAACTAATATTTGACAAGGGAGCCAAGAATACTCAATGGGGAAAGAATAGTCTCTTCAATAAATGATGTTGGGAAAACTGAATATATACAGGAAACGAATGAAATTGGACCCCTATCTTATACCACTCACAAAAATTAACTTAAAATGAATTGAGGACTTAACATAAGACCTAAAACTGCAAAACTTCTAGAAAAAAACATAGGAGAGAAGCTCCTTGATATTGGTCTTGGAAAGGAATTTTTGTATATTACACCAAAAGCATAAACAACAAAAACAAAAATCAATAAATGGAACTACATCAAACCAAAAAGCTTCTGCACAATAAAAGAAATAATCAACAAAATAAAAAGGCAACCTATCAAATGAGAGAAAAATATTGCAACCATATATCTGATAAGGGGTTAATATCCAAAATATATAAGTAATTCATACAACTCGATAGCAAAAAAGCAAACAACCTGATTAAAAAATGGGCAGAAGACTTGAACAGACATTTTTCCAAAGAAGGCATACAAATGGCCAACAAGTACATGAAAAGGTGCTTAACATCACTAATCAGGGGAATGCCAATCAAAACCACAATAATATATCATCTCATGCCTGTTAGAATGGCTATTATCAAAAAGACAGGAGATAGTGCCAGTGAGGATTCAGATAAAAGGGAACCTTTGTGCACTGTTGGTAGGAATGTAAATTAGTAGAGTCACTATGAAAAACCATATGGAGGTTTCTAAAAAAATTAAAAATAGAACTGTCATGTGATCCAACAATCCCACTTATGGATATAAGTCTGAAGAAGATGAAATCACTATCTTGAAGAGCTATCTGCACTCCCGTTGCATTATTCACAATAGGCAAGACATGGAAACAATCTAAGTGTCCATCAACAGATAAATGGATAAATAAAATATGACAATTATATATATATATAAAATATATTCTGAATATATATCTATATATTCAGCCATCAAATATTATTCAGCCATAAAAAATAAGGAAATCCTACCATTTGTGACAACATGGATGGACCTTGACAGCATTATGCTAAGTGAAATAAGTCACACAGGCTTAAAGAGGAGGACAAATAATGTATTATCTCACTTATATGTGGAATCTAAAAACATTGAACTCATAGAAACAGAGAGTAGGATGGTGGTTACCAGCAGCTGAAGCATTGGGGAAATGAAGAAATGTTGGTCAAAGGATGTGAATTTTTAGTTATAAGATGAATAACTTCTGGGGATCTAATGTACAGCATGATGACTATAGTAAACAATATTGTATACTTGAAAGTTGCTAGGAGAGTAGATCTTTAATGCTATACTCATAACAACAACGCAAAATGGTAGTTATGTGAAGTAAAGGATGTGTTAACAAACCTTATTGGGGTGAACATTTCACAATATACATTAGTGCACCGAATAACAATGTTTTGGTCAATTATGGACTGCATCAACAATGGTGGTCCTATAAGATTAGTATCATATAGCCTAGGTGTGTAGTAGACTATACCATCTAGGCTTGTGTAAGTACACTCTATGATCACACAATGACAAAACCACCTAATGACACATTTCTCAGAAAGTATCCCCATCATTAAGTGACACATGACTGTATACATGTATCAAATCATCACATTGTACATCTTAAATTTATACAATGCTATATGCTAATTATATCTGAATAAAGCTGGGAAAAAGTCCCCTCATGTTTCCAGCAAGGGAAGGGGAAAGGAATGATTTTGAAATATACCAGAGCACTTTTTCCTTCTTAACAAGACCTTCTCTCAGGAAAAACTAGTTAACCACAGCCTAACTAGCCAGGGTATTATCAGAGCCTAACTGATCAGGGGGAAGGAAAACACCCAACTCCAGTCAATTCTAGCATTCCACATGGAAGAAGGAAAATAACCAACTCCAGCCTACTCTAGCCATCCTGTCCAATCTAAGTGAGGTGGAAAAAAGCTGAGAAACACTTATGGAATTCACAATCCAGAGGCATAGGCTCACTAAAAGAATGAGATCTAATCATAGGACTATAGGAGGCTTCCCCTCCCCCCACACCTTACCGTCACATTGCTTAAAGGCCCATTTACAGCATTTCCTTTTACTTAATACATCATGTTCAGTTATTAATAAAAAAATTACAAGGCATACCAAAAGACAAAAAAAAAATTACAATTTGAAGATACAGAACAATTATCAGAACCAGACATGGAAGAGAAGTGGTAATTATCAAACCAGGAATTTAAAGAAACTATAATTAGTATGATAAGGGCTCTAATGCATGAAATAGACAGTATACAAAAACAAATGGGCAATGTAAGCAGAAATATAAAAACTCTAAAAAGAATCAAAAAGAAATGCTAGAGATCCAAAACACTGTAACAGAAATGAAAGATGCCTTTGATGGGCACATTAGTAGATTAGACACAGCTGAGGAAAGAGTCTCTGAACTAGAGATAGAATAGAATATCAATAGAATCTTCCAAAACTGAAAAACGAAGATAACAAAGATTGAAAAAAACAGAATGGAAAATCCAAGACCTATGGGACAACTACAAAAAGTATAACACACATGATGGGAATACCATGAGGAGAAGAAAGAGAGAAAGAAATGGAAGAAAGATTTAAAATAATAATGACTGGAAATTTCCCTGAATTAATTTCAGACACCAAGCCAAATATCCAGAAAACTCAGAGACACCACACAGGGTAAATTCCCAAAACTCTACATGTAGGCATATTTTCAAACCACAGAAAGTCAAAGAAATAATCTTAAAAGAAGCCAGAGGAAAAAAATAACTTATCTACAGAGGAACAAAGATAAGAATTACAGTGTATCAAATCATCACACTGTACACCTTAAACTTGCACAATGTTATTTGCAATCATATCTTAATAAAACTGGAAAATAAAAGAATTACATCTGATTTATTCTCAGAAACCATGAAAAATTTAAGGTGTTGAGAGGAAAAAAAATGCCAACCTACAATTCTGTACCCTGTGAAAATATTTTTCAAGAGTTAAGAAAAAATAAAAACTTTTTTCAGACAAACAAAAATTGAGGAAATTTTCTGCCAGTAGACCTGCCTTGCAAGAAATGTTAAAAGATGTTCTAGAAAGAAGGAAAATAACATAGATCAGAAACTTGGATCTACATAAAAAAAGGAAGAGCATCAAAGAAGGAATAAGTGAATATAAAATAACAACTTTTGTTTTTGTTATTCTTAATTGATCTAACAGATACCACTTTGTTCAAAATAATAATAGCTACAATGTATTTGATTATGTATGCTTATGTAATATATGTTATATATATGTCTATATATATATGTCTTTCTATATACAGACATACATATATAGCAAATGAATGACAGTAATGATACAGGGATGGAAGCAAGGAATTAGAGTTATTTTGTTACTATTAGGCACTCACTCTACCAATAAAGTGGTATAATGTTATTTGAAAGTGGACTTAGATTAGTTGTAAATCTATATTGCAAACTCTGGGTCAACTACTAAAGAAAGTTGTAAACGTAATATGGAAAGAAAGAGAGAAAATGAAATCATATAAAATGATCAATTAAAACCACTCAAAGCAGAAAAAAATGAAAGACAAAAATAGGAACAAAGAACAAGGGCAATAGATAGAAAAACACTAACAAATATTGTAGATAGTAATCCAATTATATTAATATTCACTTTGAATGTCAATGATCTAACTGCACCAATTAAAAGACAGAGATTGTCAGAGTACTTAAAAAAGACTCAACTCTATGTTGTGTACAAGAAACCCACATTAAATATAAAGAAACATATAGATAAAAAGTGAATGGATGGAGAAAAATATACCATGCTAACTAATCAAAATTATGCAGGAATAGCTATATTAATTTCAGACAAAGAAGACTTCAAAGTAAAGAAAGCTATCAGGCATAAACAAGAGGATTACATCATGATAAAGGGGTCAATTCTCCAAGAAGATATAATAATTCTTAATGTCTGTGTGCCTAACAACAAAACCCCAAACTACATGAGGCAAAAGCTGATAGAACTGCAGGGAAAAATAGATGCATCTACTATCATTGTTGGAAACTTCAACATCCCTCTCTCAGAAATGGACAGATTCAGCAGTAAGAACATAGTTAAACTCAACACCATCAGTCAACTGGATGTAATTGGCATGTATAGACTACTTCATCCAACAACAGCAGAACACACATTTTTCTCGAGTTCACATGGAATATTCACCAAGGCAGACCACAATCTGGTCCATAAAACATATGTTAACATATATAAAAGAATATAAATCATACAATGTCTGCTCTCAAACCACAGTGGAATTAAGCTAGAAATCAATAATAGAAAGAAAACTTGAAAATTTCAAAATATTTCAAAACCACACTTCTAAATAACACATGGGTCAAAGAAGAAATCTCAAGAGAAATTTATAAATATTTTGAACTAAATGAAAATGAATACACAATTTATCAAATTTGCAGGATGCAGCAAAAGTAGTGCTTACAGGGAAATTTATTACATTAAATGCATATATTAGAAAGGAAGAAAGGGCTACAATCAGTACTCTAAGTTTTCACCTTAGTGAACTAGAAAAAGAAGAGCAAATTAAATCCAAAATAAGCAGAAGAAAAGAAATACTAAGAATTAGAGCATAAATCTGTGAAATTGAAAACAAGAAATCAACAGAGAAAATCAATGAAACCAAAAGCTGACTCTGAAAAGATCAGTAAAATTGATAAGCCTCTAGCCAAGGCTAACCAAGAAAAGAAAGATAGAGGGCACAAATTCCTATCAGAAGTGAAAGAGAGACATCACTACTGATCCTGTCGACATTGAAAGGATAATAAAAGAATACTAAGAACAACTCTATGCCCAAAAATTTGATGACCTAGATGAAATGGATCAATTCCTTAAAAGACAGAAAATCCCAAAACTCACAAAAAGGAGAAATAGAGAATCTGAATATGCCTATATTTGTTGAAGAAATTGAATCAATAATTAATAATCTTCCAAAACAGAAAGCACCAAGCCTAGATGTGTTCACTGGTGAATTCTTTAAGGAAGAAATTACATCAATACTGTACGATCTCTTTCAGAGGACAGAAGCAGAGAGAGTAGTTCTAACTCATTCTATGAGGCCACCATTAGCCTAATATCAAAACCAGCAAAGACATTACAAGATAAGAAAACTACAGACCAATAACACTCATGAAGTTAGATGTAAAATTCCTCAAAAATATTGACAAATTAAATCCAATAATATATAAAAATAAATATACACCATGACCAAGTGGGGTATATGTTTGATATGCAACGCTGGTTCAACTTTTGAAAATCAATTAATGCAATCTATCACATCAACAGGCTAAAAAAGAAAAATCACATGATCATATCAACAGATTCAGAAAAAGCATTTTACAAAATTCAACACCTATTTATGATAAAAAAACAAAAAGACTCTCAGTAAACTTGGAATAGAGAGGAACTTCCTCAACTTGATAAAGAATACAAAAAAACTCTACAGCTAACATCATACTTAGTGATGAGAAACTAGATGTTTTCCCACTAAGATCAGGAACAAAGTAAGGATGTCCCCTCTCATCACTCCTTTTGTGTATTGTATGAAAATACTAGCTTAATGCAACAAGACAGGAAAAGGAAATAAAAGATATACAGATTGGGGAGAAATAAAGAAAGAAAACTATTTTTGTTCACAGATTGCATGATCGTCTATGTAGAAAATTCAAAACAATTAACAAACAAAACCTCCCAGAACAGATAATGATCATAGCAAGGTTTCAGGATACAAGGTTAATATACAAAAGTCAATTGCTTTTCTAAACACCAGCAATGAACAAGTGGAATTTGAAATTTAAAAAACAATACCATTTATATTAGTACCCTCCAAAAATGAAATAGGTATAAATCCAACAAAATATGTACAAGATTTATATGAGGATAATGACAAAACTGATGGACAAAATCAAAGAACTAAATAAATGAAGAGATATTCCATGTTCATCACTAGGATGACTCAATATTGTGAAGATGTCAGTTTTTCTCAACTTGATATATAGATTCAATGCAATCCCAATCAAACTCCCAGCAACATACATATGGACAAATTGATTCTAAAGTTTATGTGGAGAGGAAAAAGACCCAGAATAGCCTACACAATATTGAAAGAGAACAAAGTTGGAAGATCGACACTACCCAATGTCAAGACTTACTATAAAGTTACACTAACCAATACACAGTGTGGTATTGGTGAAAGAATAGACATATGGATGCATGGTACAGAATAGAAAGCCCAGAAATAGACCCACATAATTATAGTCAATTGATCTTTGACAACTAGGCAAAGGCAATACAATAGAGGAATGATAGTCTTTTCAACAAATGGTGCTGGAACAATTAGACATCAAAAAAAATGTAACTGAATATGTAAAATTATATCTAGACCTTACACCCTTTCCAAGAATAAACTCAAAATGGACAATAGGCCTAAATGTAGAATGCAAAACTATGAAACATCTAATAGACGACACAGAAGAAAACCTAGATGACCTTAGGTGTGACAATGACTTTTCAGGTACAGCACTAAAGGCGCAATCCATGAAAGAAATAATTGATAAGCTAGACTTCATAAAAACTAAATTCTCATTATCTGCAAAAGACACTGTCAAGAGAATGATAAAGCAAGTCACAGACTTGGAGAAAATATTTGCTAAAGACACATCTGGTAAGGAACTATTATCCAAAATATTCTAAAAAAACTCTTAAAACTCCAAAATAACATAACAAAAGAGCAGTTGAAATATGGGACAAAGACCTTAACAGACACCTCACACAAGGAAAATAAGCATATATATAAGCATATGCTCCATACCATATGTCACGTGGGAAATGTAAATTAAAATAACTATGACATACCACTACACACTTACTAGAATGGCCAAAATCCAGAATATTGACAACACCAAATGCTGAGAAGGATGTGGGGCAACAGGAACTCTCATTTATTGTTGATGGGAATGTAAAATGGTACAGCCAGTTTGGAAGACAGTTTGGTGGTTTCTTACAAAGTTAAACATACTTGAGAAAGATGGCAACATAGGACATTCCTGACTTTGCTCGATCTGACAGTAAGAACAACTAACAACTATTCGTGGCCAAGACACCACCATGGTTAAAACACAGGAATGATGTTGAAGCACACCCCTGCACCACAGAGACCAAGATATCACATTAGAAGGGTAAGAGGAGTGGCTACATGATGACTATATTCCCCCTTTCCAAAGCCAGTGCAGCAACACACTGATAGATCTCCCCTGATCCTATGGGTTCTCCAGTGAGAAAAAAGAGCCCCAGGTTGACATCCAGCTCTCCCAGCATTCCAGGTCACTTCTTGGGAGCCCCCACTCTAGTCTCCCTCTACAGGGATTGTGGGGAAATCTGCAGGGATTGACCACTGGAAATCTGCCTGTGATGAAGGAGAGAGGAGCTTGCAACAACCAGCACTTGTATCTTGGCAGACTGAGTTCCTACCTGCAGTGTCCAAGGACTAGTCTCAAACAGCATCTTTACTCTTCTGCAGAGCTACAACAGTGGTGCAGTCTGACCAGGGAATTCAGCAGGGTGCAGGTCTGCTTTATTTGGGTTCTCCAACTAAGAGACTTTTCAGGTTTGGAGCCTGGACTACCCCTGAACTGGCAAGGAAGTTGAGTTAGAGCCATGCCCACTTCTGAGTGTAGTTCCTGGCCCTGCCTGACCAGAAAGCCTGGACAGAACACAGAGAAGCTGCATAGGTCAGCAAAAATGGAGGCAGGGTAAAACAAGTGGCCCCATTTGGCCATGGAACAGGGAACTGAGAGCACATGTGAAGCTACCTAGCCCATCAAACAGTCATACTTACAGTTACACTTAAACAGAGAGTACAGCCCATGGATTTCCCCATCTGCAGAGCAAAACTGGATGCCCTGTGTAGCCAGGAAATTCAGTGTATAGTGTTGCCTGATTCAGGTACACAAAGATTGTGAGGGCCCTGAGACCTGTTTTTCTGCCCCAAGAATTCATAGCCTCACCTACTACTAACCATAGCACCCAGTCCTGATAGTTTAGCAAGCTGGAACGGAGATCTCAGGCAACTGCAGAGCCCATCCTTCTGCCTCACTTGGGCAGAGAACTAATCCAGAACAGCTATCCAACTTTTCTCAGCCAGCAGAACTCCAGCCCTGGCCTCACAGCTCAAGAAATGGCCTCATGCAAAAATAAAACCTGATAGCAAGCATCACCTTCCCAAGGACGTTAAAAGGTAAAATATCCAGAAACCCAAACTGAACTAACTTGTAAAGAACTCTCTATGCTAAAGTGAACCTGTAAATTACGGCAGAGGAGACCCCTTACTCAAATGCAGAAATATCAATGTAAGGAATCAAGGACAATGAAAAATCAGGTAAATATGACACCTCCAAGGGAAACTAATAAAACTCTAATAATTGACTCTAAAGAAGTGAAGATCTATGAACTATCAGAAAAAGAATACAGAATAATCTTCATGAAGAAGTTTAATGAAACTAGAAGAACAAAGACAGGAATCAAGGACAATGAAAAATCAGGTAAATATGACACCTGCAAGGGAAACTAATAAAACTCTAATAATTGACTCTAAAGAAGTGAAGATCTATGAACTATCAGAAAAAGAATACAGAATAATCTTCATGAAGAAGTTTAATGAACTACAAGAACAAATTAAATCAGGAAAACAACACGTGACTTCAACATGCAGAAGAAGGAATCAATGATATAGAAAACAGGACATTTGAAATTACCAGTAATAGAGAGGAAGTCAAGATGGCAGCATAGGCAGACTCTGAACTCACCTCCTCCCGCGGACACAGCCAATTTACTACTACTCGTGGAAAAATTACCCCTGAGACAGAACTGAAAACTGGATAAGAGGAACTCCTGCAACAACGAACAATCCTGACTCAGGTAGAAGAGGCAGAAACTCCCTTCTGGAGAGGAAAAATGCCACCTTCACAAGCCGCAGCACCTCACGGCCGCCCAGGAGTAGCCCACAGGTACCCAGCCCTCCCTGGAGGCGCAGGGACCTGAGCTGGGGAGCGCCCATGCTGTGGGCATTTTGTGGATCCAGCACAATTGAGATGAGTGGCATAATATCTGACTTTGCCTGCTACTAAAACATTGGGGAGTACCCCCAGAAAAGCTGGTTCACAAAGAAATTAAAACCGGTTCTTAAAGGGCCCACGTGCAAACTCACCCATTTCAGAAAGCAACCTGAGATAACCCGAAAGAAAGGTGCACAGTGCTTTGGCGAAAAGAGACTCACGTCATAGGCCCTGTGTGCATCTCGGTGAAGGATGAGACCTCTCCAGGGACTGGGACATTGGCAGCGGCCATTGTTGTGGCCTGGTGTGGGCGTGCGGGCACAGACGCCATTGGAGTTCTCCCTGGGGCCTGCTAGCCCAGGGTCTGCCCCACCAGCTAGAGCACCGATTTAATCCAGCTCAGCCAGGGCAGGGAGCCCACACTAGAGACTGGCCCCACCCAACAACGAGCCCTCAGGCAACTTGTGGGCCTGCATAGATTGGTGATTGGATTCTCTGCAGCCTGGCAACTGAGCCAACTTTAGCGGGGCAGGGCATGCACAAGGAGCAGGTGGAGAGTGTGGGGCAGTGGTGGAGTGTGTGGAGCTCCCGCCATGGAGAGACTGGGTCCACTTCAGGAGGTCAGGGCGCACACACGGGGCAGGACTGTGTTGACTGTGTCTGTGGACCTGTGGGTGGCAGGGCTTGTCAGCTGCAGAAGACTTGTGCTTCTTAAAGACCCACGTAGGGAGTTGGGCCCACCTTCGAAAGCCTGA
>JAQQSS010000223.1:0-19123 GCA_028646465.1 Rhinoceros unicornis
TTCTCCTTCCAGGACACCTATAACACGGATGTTAGTGTGCTTGATGTTGTCCCAGAGGTCCGTTAGACTGTCCTCACTCTTTTTAATTCTTTTCTCTTTTACCTGTTCAGCTTGGGTAATTTCTTCTAGTCTTTCGTCCACAAAAAAACCTAGGAGGTTAAGTAACCTTTCCAAATTAGTAGTAATCTTGGCTAAGTCAAGGATCAAATCTAGATAGTCAGGATCCGTGATACTGTTGCTATAAGTGCTCCAAGTAGTAGGGAGGAGGTGGATGCTTTTGGAGAAAGATAGTGGATTCTGAAAAGAATTTCACAGTTCTGCACACTAGATTCTTGATGTTTATTCTATCTCTTGTGATAAGTTGTATTTTGAGAATCCGTTAGTAAGGGCACTTCCAATAGAGTCAACTAAATTTATTCTCATATTGTACAAAAATGACCTAAAATATAGGTGAGGAGGGAAGTTTGCCACATCACAGTTTATTGTTTGCTTGAGGTTATAATATCTCCTCTCCAAACATGTCTTGTCTCCTAGGAGAATCTTTCATGCTGTAATATGTTGTGAGAATACACTAGCTCAAGTACAAATATCTGATCTTAAAAATCATGGCTCATTTCTTATTTCTCTTCTCTTCTTATGCTGCTTCAACTTCCCTGGTCCCACAGTCATATTGTGGTTTAGACTTATAATCTATACTATCACTCACTTCCATACGAAACAAGCAACATTATATAACACACATGTACCAAAAACCATTGTAAAATAATTAGTTTTTTCCCCCATCGAATGAGTCAATAAAGATTGGAACGTTAATTTATTTAGGGAGTTTTGTACCAAGATTTTTCTGAAAAGAAGAACCAATTCATGGTTACTGGTGTGTACCATAGCAAAAAATTTCCCATTGCCCATGTTATATGGCTAAATGGTACTCAAGAGTATTGGGTTCATTTTTAAGAAGTCTCCCACATTTTCAGCTTATGTTTATCTTTTGTGTTTTCAGATTTTTCACTTCCTTTGGTGTTTCAAAAACTCAACAGCAGAAGGAAAACAATGTTAGATGATGCTACAAAAGCAAACTGAGGAAATAAAGATGAAAACAAAGAGTCACAAATAAGAGTAATGTAAAAATAGAAGTTACTCTTGTTGCTGTTTTACATCCACAAACAAAAGAGAGTTCCTGGAACAATTTGCTGATTAATTTAATAAATAATGTGCAGTTTATAAAAACATAAACTGTGAACTGTATGACATATCTTTTTCCTTAAATTAGTTAATGGAACTCTCTTTGTTTAGAAGGAATTTGGCAGTTGGGATTGTGTCAACTGTAGCTCTATTGGTTTACTCAGGTTTGTCTTGATTGGTTCTGGAACTCCATTAACCTGCTTTCCATTGAGAGTCAAAGATATGATTTGGTGCTGAGGCAATTTAAAAAGAATTTTGCCATTAGAGTCTCTAAGAAACAGAGGGTAGGTTTTATTCTTCTAATTGAACCTCTTATAGAACTGGGACTATGTCTTCTATTGTTTTTCTTATTTCCCCACAGTTTCCAGAACCAGCCTCTTACTCACTTCGTGCTTAATAAATACCTGTCTATTGTCTGACTTTCAGACTTGGAAATGTAGAATATCATGAGATCAACAAGGGGTTATGCACAATGGGAGAAACATCTCAAAGAAGAGAGTTTCTCCTTGTTCAGTTTGGTGTCTTTTATTTTTTAATAAGTTCTTTGTTTCAGAAGAAACTATTTTAACTTTGATCTAGTTTAATATGGACTTTGAGGAGATATTTTATAAGTATAATAAAAGTATAACTTAAGATAGCAAATTCTGTCATTTCCTTTTAAATGATTTTCTACTTGTCCTTGGCCTGTGAAAATATCTGAATGCATTTAGATGCTAGCCAAATTCATTTTATCTTAGTGGGTGAGATGCTTATTAGATATCCATCTTTATAAATATGATAAATATCTGTTTTAGTGAGAAGATTTTTTTCTCTATTAAAAACTAAACTCTGCAAAGAAGTTTCTGTATACTTTCAATGAGATTTGAGTGTTCATCTGCATATATATTTTTAGTATTCTTTTGGGGACCTTGATGTAGTAAGGCAAGGGGAATTTTTTTTTCCCAAGGGACATTGAATTACAGAAAAAAAATCAATTGAGAGTAACATTATTAAAAGCCAACATAGTATTATACTCATTAATCCATGAAGATTAGAAAGCATGAAACTACATTACCAGTTTATAGAGAGAGCTTGGGGGAGGAGGGAATGAAAACTTTGGGTCCCTCTCAGTGTTTTTCAAAAATTTCCATCCAAGAAGCTTCAATAGCAAGATAATGTGAATGATGGTAGATTCTAGGATCTGCTATCCTAACTTGAATTTTGCATTGTAGACTAAATTATAAAAATAATATTTATCACCAGTTAAATAACATAATTTTAGTACCAATTTGTAGGTTTCAAATACAATTCATGTTGCAGGATAATGAACAACGTTTACACTATGACTTTGGGTGTTTTCTGGCATCATTTCTTGCACCCCTGTAGAATAATAATATTAGAGTTTGAAAAACATGGTGTTGTAACACCTTATATAAATATTATTACAGTATATTTTAATCATTTTTCTTCATGTTGTCTGCTCCATTACACTCTGAGCTCCTTGAGGTCAAGGAGTGGATCTCATTTTTCTTTGTGTTATCAGAGGCTAGTTCAGTGTGCAGCAAACAGTAGCATGTGGTATTTGTTTACTAAATGGAATTCAACTCGTGCATATTTTATACATGGGCTGTGAAAGGTTCATTCAGGTTGTTGAGCATCTTTGAGGAAAAGGAATCTTGTGATAATTGTCAGCAGTCCATCCTATTAGTTTATAAGATGTGCTATGGTTTAAATGAAAGTAAAGTTGGAACAGTAGCCAGCAGGAAGTCAGCTTGACTGAACAGGCACTCTTAGAGCAGTTCACCAAGTCATGGTCTGTAACCACCTGGAGAGCTGTGGGGGCCATGACACGGTTAAAAGAGGTTTGTCTTCTCTTCCGTTTTTATTGAAAATGATACACAAGTCCCTAGATATCATTAAAAAAATATTCCAAGGGTATATTAATCTGCTAGGGCTACCATAATAAAATACCACAGAGTAGGTGGCTTAAATAATAAGAATTTATTTCTTACAGTCCTGGAGGCTAGAAGTCCAAGATCAAGGTGTTGGCTGGTCTGGTTTTCCCTAAGGCCTCTCTCCTTCGCTTGCAGATGGCTGTCTTTTCTCTGTGTCCTCACATGGCCTTTCCTCTGTGTGTGTGCACATTCCTGGTGTCTCTTCCTTTTCTTAGAAGGACACCAGTCCTATTGGATTAGGGCACCACCCTTATTACCTCATTTAACATTAATTACCTCTCTAAAGACTCTGTCTCCAATACAGTCACATTGAGGGTTGGGACTTCAACATATGAATTTTGAGGGGACACAATTCAGTCCATACAAAGGGTTACTAAGAGCTATTTACAAATAAGCTATGAACTGAGTTGTTAAAGTGATCGTGTTACTTGAGGTTCCCGCAGAGACCAATTTGCACTCTACTCTGAAGCCTGGCAGCCATGTATATCCCTGTACCTGTGGCGTCTGTGTTTTTGCCAGTATAGCCTCACTTCCTCCTTCTTGGTGGCACTGTCAATCATAGTACCCTGCCCTCCACTGGGCAAAGGGTAAGTATGTGACCTGAACTAGGCTAGTTAGACAATGTCTTCCTGAAATTTCACTCTTTAGTGTCGTGGGCCACAATGAAAATGGCTGCATCTTACCCCCTTTGATGGCAGCTCACTGAACAGACGGTCCATTCTTTCCTGCTGCTTATCGCTCACATTGTCTGGTCCTATTCTTCCCAAAACACATTGGCTTCTCTTTCATTTTGCTTTCGATAAATTCCTTCCCTCCCTCTGGATGATTTTTGTTGAAGTTACCCAGTATTTGTTTCTGTAGCTTGAAATAATAATAATAATGCTAATTATAATAATAATAAAAACTCTAGTATTTACATGATATTTACCGTTGTTACAAAACTCTAATCTTACCTATTTATAGGCATTTGGGTGGAATTTCTGAAATTGCAGAAAAGATGCTTTATTGTCAGTGCCTCACCAGTGTGGTCTTGGATGAGTCACAGTATCCGGTTGCTGCTGTTACATACAGGAATAAATGGACTTCTCAAAGCTTATACTTTGATTGGTAATTCTGGAAAATTTCTGTATTTTTATCATTTTTAATGTCTTTTGGTCCTGCTCTAATTTCTAATTTTCATTGTTATTTTGTGGAAATGCTAACGTCATAGGGTCCTTTCCTCTGTCAAAGAAGGACCTGGATCAAAAAGTCTGAGTCCTACTGTCCTAGAGGGATGGTCTACCATGTTCCTGTCCTTTGGAAGTTGATCCTGAATGTATTTAAGCGAGTGAACCATTTTGTGTACAACTACCGACAAAGCAAGGAAAACAGAGAAACCAAATAACAGGTGTAAAACCACTCTTCTGCTTAATGAGTAACCAATCCTTCTGGGGACAGCAAATAGGCAAGGCACTAGGAGGAGATGCACAGATGCCTTCTTTATTTTGACTTAGGAAAAGGCACGGAGGCTTTGCTTCTACAGCTGTGGAGATGGCCACGTTCTTAGCCAGTCAGGGCCAAGCACCATGTGAAGAGAGAGCAGATTCTTTGTGCAGCTCTGGAAGCAAAGGACTGACATAGGTGTTTGTCATGGCAGGGAATGCCAGTGTGCGCAGAGCTTCAAAGAGAATTGGAAAGCACCAGTACCTACTACAAATAAAAATAGAGAAATAGAACAGGTTTGGTGCTAGAAGCATGTAAGCTCTAAACTGTACTTTGTTTATTATAGTTAAAAATTTTTTCCCTTCAAAGTTTAATTTTATTTATAAAGTAATAGAGCAATTCTGCATGAATTGCTTTATGGAATGATTTTGTCAAATTCTTAAATGTGAGAAGGTAGACTGTACATCTAGTGCTATTGTGATGAGTAATATTGCTACCTGTGGTCCCTAAACAAGCTACAGATTCCTGGGGCTTAGAAAAGGTAAGAGGAGACAGTGAGTCCCAATGTTCCTAAACCTACACAAAAGAGTAACAAAATACAAAGGTTGGGATTAATTATTGTATTACCTTTGACCTTTGGAAGCTTTCTTCTACTTAAAACAGTCCTCTCAATGCTGAATATTAGCTTTCCTCCTTCTATTTTCAAATTCCAAATGATACTTTTGGAGTAAATATTGATTTCCATGGAATTATAAAGACTTTGCTCATGTATCAAGTAAGGCTTAAATTCTAGAAATTTGCTTTTGAAGCCAGAATTCCTTAGAAAGGTGAAGAGCTTTTGAATAGACTTTTTGATAGGCAATTTTTGTTCTGTGAGAATCTAAGGGCTACTTTATTCAGGCTATCTTTGAAAATTATGTTTTGAAACCTGAACCTTTTTTTCCTCCAAAATTGTTTTCTTTGGTGTTCTAGTTGAGCTCATTGCTTACCATTCCTCAAGCCCTTCCACCAATTTTGTAAACACCTAATTCTTGGAATTAACATACAATCTACTTGAAATACCTAAAGTGGTTTCCATTTTCCTGCACAAGCCCTGATTGATACAGTGAGTATGTGAGCATAATATAGCACAATACAGAATGAGGATGCTAGGCATCTAAGACAGACTTGTCTCGATTTTCAGTTTTATCTAGGGCCACTGTGTTTACCTTCAGTCAGATGGAGACAAGTTAAAACTATGTTTTACAAAACATTTGAGATGAGCATGCATCCAGCTAACCCAGAACAACATTCTTAACTGAACCGTTGCAATTTTACATGGACCCAGATAACATTAGTCTTTAGTTTCTGCCCTGCAGAATAACTGAAATTAAGTTTTGTCCTGGAGGATTCTCCAGCCTTCTGTGACAGACAGGCAACATCCAAACATTTCCAGGCTATTTTAGTAGTTATTTTGTGGGAGCTGGGTTGGTGTGGGGCATCTGTTTATTAAAGGCACAGAACGCAAGGCTGGTCAAGGTGGACCATCAGGCCTCAATAGACAGAATTGGCTGATGGGTTGCCCACTTCTGTCGTATCATGTTTATTCTTCCAGAAATTGATAATTCAGCTAAAGGGGATGACTTTCAATGGCATAATTAAGGACTATTTTTTTTTTAATCAAGACTATACTAGTAGCTATGATCTCTTGCCAGAATTATTTATTTGTTTATATTTCCCATGCAAATTAAGCTTCTTGATAGCAGAGACTTTATATGTCTTGTTTACTGTTCTATCCTTAGTAAATAATAAGCTTTTATCTATTCAAATTAGTCACCAACTAAGTGTTGAATGTGTACTATGACCCAGACGCTAGGCTAGGCCCTGGGGGTATAGGAATGAAAAGACTTGGCTTCATAGGTTTATTGGTAGTAATAGGAAAAAAATTCATTAGCAAGACTTTTTTTTCTGGAGTTGGGCTTTGAAAATTAAAAAAAAAGTCACCATCTTTTTATTGTGTACAATGTGTAATAACACTGTTGGAGACTGATAGGGTGCCAGATATGGCTTTTATTTCACCTGTTAAAGGAGATTTATAGCGAGCTCAAAGAGGCTCAACAGCTAACCATTTTGATTTTAGTCTAATTGGAAAAGAAAATTTAATTTTACAAACAATTATAGGGGAATAAAGAATGCACTTAAATTGAAATTAAAAAGTAAAATAGTA
Organism: Rhinoceros unicornis; assembly: GCA_028646465.1. Classification (NCBI taxonomy): domain Eukaryota; kingdom Metazoa; phylum Chordata; class Mammalia; order Perissodactyla; family Rhinocerotidae; genus Rhinoceros; species Rhinoceros unicornis. Next base: position 6,745 of record JAQQSS010000223.1, read on the forward strand.
AACTAGGTTAGTTTATTGTGATAGTGTAGTTTTTCCTTGATAATATGCATTACATGATCATATTCATAATCTCATAGAATACATTAAATTCTATGGTTTATTATAATAAGAATATTATACTGCATAAACTGATAAATAGATTAAAAGAAGAACACTTTTTTTTTTTGTACGTGAAAAGATTGGGTGCTTTCCTCGAATTGGGTCACCTTATCCATTTCTTCGTATTGATGAAATACAGGTTATTGAAGCCTAGCTTTGTTTTAGGTCTTCTTGCTCCATTTTGACAAAGTGATAAAGAACCTAGTTACTAAACTACTCAGCTAACAAAGACGGGGGAAACACCTTCTCAAAACTGGAAAAGCATCTTTTCAAGTGTATCGACGGTCCATCAGGTTCTGGACTTACAGTTAACCTCACTTAGAGCCTGGGCGAGGAAGTGCGGGGTTGAGGAGAGCATAACTCTGGATTAACTCCCCAGCCTGGCCTTTGGAAGTTAAAGACTTCTGTGCTTGGCTTTCTACTTCTTGGAAAATTGCTCCATGAGGGCAGGGACAATGTCTCTGAAGCACTCATTATATATATACTGAGTAAATGAAGAAAGCTTGGCAGCACCATTTGGCATGGGGATCTTGATCTGTATTTTTATCTGCCTGTACCTGAGTTTTAGGTGTGATCTAGATGTGTGATCAGGGGCAACTTACTTAACTTCTGTCAGCCTGAGTTTTCCCATCTGTAAGATGGACATTCTTATATTATCTCCTTCATAAGATTGAATAAATGAGATTATCCGCAAAAAGGATTTATCATAGGGTCTGGCACATCGTGAGCATTCAGTGAATGTCACCCTTTATTGCTATTATTGGAATTGCAATTCCACTTTCAGAGACTTGGGGACTGACATTCATAGAGACTAAGTGACTTCATCCTGGCCACATAGAGCCAGACCTAGGACTCACTTCTTATGGCTCTTAGCCAAGTTCACCTTCTGTTATATAGATGCCAACAGTTCTAGATGTGTTTTCTCACAATCCTAATATTGTTTCTATTAATCCAAGTGAGAAGTCATAGAAATTCTATTGTTCCAGCCTTAAAACCACAAATCCCAGCACTCCTCTATTACCCAGAAGGAATAAAAATTCTTCATCAGAATGAGCTAACATTTTGACTCTGTAAATATGGTCCCTTCACTATCACCCAGCTTCACTTCAATGAATGCTGACTACATCTCTTAATTCCTAGAAGAAAATTCTTTATTCTACTTTCTGTGTTCGACACTTTGTCCCTGGTGAATTTCCACATTGGCCATCCTTCTCAGTGTCTTTTCCTTCTCTGGATCTTTAAATCATGCTGTTCCTAAGATTTCTCTTCTTTTCTTATGGTGTATGCTCTCCTTGCTTGATCTCATGGCTTTCTTAGGTTTAAGTAGTTGACCAGGTCCAAATCTACATCCCAAGCTCTGATGCGTGTCCCCCTTGCCCTGAACCTTAGACAGATATATGCAGCTACCTACTCTGTTGTCACTTGGATGTCTGTGGCAGAGACAGGTTAGATGCCCATCTAACTCTGTTCCTCTTCCTTCACACACAGGAAGACTATAGTTTCAACCTCTCCTGCATTTAGTTTGGGATCAAATGAATGAACCCTAGCCCCTGGATTGATGTGAGTGGGAATAATAAGCACCAATTCCATACATGTCTCTCTCTTGTCCTCATGACTGGAAGCAAAGTTCTCCAAGACGGCAGAGTCACAATATGGGAGGATCCTGGATTCCTGAATCACTCCTTGAAAGAAGCTTCCCAGGAGAGCTGCCCAAATGGCATTGGACCATAATATGAGCAAGGAATAGAAGTTTATCAGGCCACTGAGATTTTGGGGTTATTTGTTGTCACAGCAGAGCTTGACATTTCTTTATCACTACAGTGTTCTTTAGGCACCTTGAGCTCTGCAGGTAAGTCTATTTTCCACCTCAGTTGGTGGCATCATTCTCTATTCAGTCACCCAATTCACAGCCACCTAGTTCTCAACAAAATCCAATTAATAACCAACTCCTGTGGATTTTAACTCCCATATTTTTTCTTGGAATTAATCTATCTTTTTTTTCTTTTAAACCATTACCCTGATTGAGGCTCTTGCTAAGTCAACCTAAGAAAGTTGACTTGAATGAATTTAAAACAAACTAGGAATCATCCTATTAGAATAGCCAGTCATTATTAAAAGGCATTCCTCACGCAGAACATAAGAGAATGTGGCGACAGTGTAACAAAGCAGTTGATGTCTGGAAATTAGTAAATCTCAGATCACTGATGAAGGAAGTGGGGACCTCTGCGGCCTTTGCTCTGTGCCAATGAGGCTCATACACAAAGAAAAAAAGGACCCCATGCAATGCACAGATGGACAAGTGAGGCTTAATGCAATTAACCATGGACACCTGGATGCTTCCTACCTACCGTCTTTCACTTTATCTTTTCATCCACTCGCACATGCTGTTGATAAAAGTTCATGGTGCCAGCTGCTTACTGAGCACAGATCAAAGCTGGAGCAATAGTCTGGCAGGGGTCTTCTTGCTCAGCTTAACCTTACCTGGGAGAGTCAGTTAGCTCAAAACACTTCTAATCACCTGTGATACCTCCTTATGTCTCCTGCAGAGTGTGGGACTGTCGTTGACAGCTCCCACGCTTCCCTGTCCGGTTAGTGGCACTCCCCTTTATAAAAGCAGCTCTTGGTTTATCAACCTATATGCCCTCTCCACGAAAAAGGCGCCATTCTTCAATCATGCCAGTCTTGTTTAGAAGCCTCTCCTGTGCTGGCATTAAGCAGCGGTCCTACATTGTCTTCATTTCTGTGGCAGCTGTCCCTCCTCCAAACCTTGGCATGCTTTACTTTGAATATCAAAAAAAAAAAAAAAAAAAAAAAAAAAATTAAAATAAGCCCATGTTTAAAATTGGGGTTCTCTTTTAAATGATTGTTCAGCAGTCCATAGCTTTGGTCTTCCTTGTAGAATAAAATGATCCTATTAAAACACGGAATGGCAGCAAAGAACCATAGAAGCAATTTTGAGGTCTTTGGACATCTTTGTCCCGGGTTTTATAGGAAAGCTTGTGATTATTAGAAAGCTATACCACATCTCAGTGACTAAATTTTCCCTACCCTACTCAGGCATTTGGAGAATGTCTTTGCACCTAGAACTGTTTCCCATATAACCATGAAGTTGGCCAGACTAGTATTTCTTACTACCGACACTCTTCTTCTGGACCCTTTTCTCCTTGTTTGTTTCCAAACTCAAACCTGGACCTTAACCTGGTCCTTGTTTCAGGCCTGCAGTTTCTTTATGTTGTCTCTTCTTCCTTCTCCAGCAGAACTGGCCAGACACGACAGAGAATGACATCGTCTACACTTCCATGAGAATAGTAGCCATTCTGTAGCCTGTTCTAAGAGTATTTGCCTTTAGAGCACTATTACTAAATGCAAAATGAAAGGTTTTGCTCCCATTAGAGAAAGTTAAGGTAAACCGAGTATAGGGGTATGAGGATATTTTAAGAAGAATGTTCTCTCTGAAATCTTTCCATACCATAACTCTATGCCAGTGGACCTTCTCCATCTAGTGCAAGGCTGGCTTCATTAGCATCTCATTATCTGTCATAGGGAAATCGGTATTGTGCTGTCTTTCATCTCCTATGAAAATATTCCCTATATGTAAAAAGAGCAAAGACTGAAAAAAATGGGAACATAAATGACAAAGCATTTCTCTGCTTTCTTCTTTTCTGCAATGGACACAGCCAGGTAATTTCCTACTTCCATACCTTTGCACACGCCGTTCCTCATATCAGGAACACCTGTCTTCCTCCCCTCCCTTCCATCCTTCAAGTGGTGCTCCCCCCTCGCCCTGGTCCAGCCACTGGAATTACTTCCTTTCTTTGTTTGTATCTTCACTACAACATTTAGCAACATTTCACAGTTTTGTAATCTATAGCACACTCAGGTGCAACAAAGTCTTGATACTTTACAAAATTCAGAGCGGTGGGCTACTTACGTGGTTTTACAAGCTCTGAGCATTAAAATCTTGATCACTGCAGTCCACCCAGTTTAGATTTCTGTGTATATGACAATATCTAAAAGAGGCTCTTTATCTTAAGGCTGTCTGAAGAAAACAAATTGTTAGCTGTCTTGAAACAATATGGGGTATAAATAAGTAAGTAATAACCCATGCTATGCAATGAGAGCTGTGTGGAGTCAGCAGGCAAAATTATTTATAAATAAGGAATTACACATTATGCATGGGGGGATTCTGATGTTGGCCAATTTTCTGCTCACTAAGAAATTGATAAACTGCTCAGTAGTGCGGCCACAGGAAGGTTTCTGTTCTGTGCTGGATATTTGTTTCCTCTTTGTATCATCCAAGTTTTACCAGCTCTTGGATTCTTTCTGTGTGTCCTTTGTGTTTTGAACCTACATCTGCACTAAAATATTTCTTTCTTCTATCAGAGCCTCTGGTGCTATTTGCAGAAAACCGATAGTCCTTGATTTTGCATTTACTCTTATGTTCTGCAAAATCACCCCACTTGCCACTTTCTAGACTTTGTTTTTCTGCAGAGGTGGGATGTCCTCCCTCCATGCCCTTGTATCACAAGAGTGGCTTCTTGATTGGGATCTGAGCTGAAACTAGATTCTCCTTTGGGGCACTGACATGGAAACCGAGACCCACCCATGTCCTCTCATCATTCCTCAGAAGACATTGAGGTGCAGCTGCTGGGGCGTTAGTGCCTAGCCACTGCGTATCCAACCTCCTGTGGAGCCCAGCTCATGACAGTATTTGTGTCTGTGCCTTGTCTCCACTGCTAGACTGTAACCTCTTGAAGATGTCAACAGTATCTCATTCAGTTTGGACCCTCCAGGGCTTCTAGCAGTCTTGCATAGGATAGATGCTCATGAAATGTTTAATGGATTGAATTGCATTAGCTATTACTTTAAGTGCACAAAAAGGGGTGCTAGAGCTCTGAAGAGCCTTAATTCACCTCATGGGGTTACATGGAGACACTGTCAGACTTAGTTTATACACCCCGGCTCTCCATGGGTAGAGTCAATGCCAATTAACGACAACCTTCTGCAGTGGAGAGAAAACACATTTTCACCTAAAGCCTGATCAGTTTCTTTTCTGCTGTATATCTCGGTGATCATAAAGCGAGAAGACCCCTGGGACTCTATTCTATTTAGGCAAAAGCAGGTGTGCTGGGAAGCTTTGTATTTGCACACAAATACAGAAAGCAGGGCTTATTTTTGCAATTACTTGCGAAGGCTGCCCATGTTTTCCAGCATGTAAATTAGGACTTGAAGGAAAACATCTAATTGCATTTCGCTCCAACTAATTGCTAACTCAAAATTTTAGATTAGTGTGCACACCATATTTAATTTTTCTGTTGTTGTTATTAATAACACACTTAGCTCGGTAGGATGAGAAATAACGAGCTGAAATTAAAAAGACTTGAGGGCTGCCACATTAAGAAAATGCTTTGGGTAGAGTGGTAAAGAAACTTTGAGGAATGTGGCAAAGCCATGGTTAAAATTTCAGACTGAGATTGCCTGGGTATTGTGCTCCTCTGTTGGTTTGCTGATAAAGGTTAGATGGAGAGGAAAAAATAGAGACGGCATTTGGAGTCATTGAGTGTGTTTTGCCACAAGGAGGGGCCATGGTTACAACCATGGACGTGTCCTTGACTTGTATTACACCAGTAGACTTTCCTGCATGAAAAACAAAACCTGCTTAAAAGAGCTTTCTAAAAAATGTGCTACACATCCTAAAAGAATGGTACGGTCTTTTGTGAGTAATATAAACATACTGTGATATCCTTATATTATTAAACGAACATTACAAAGCATGACAGAATCACAGACACACATAAAACAAGGACAAGCTACAGTGTTGACTGGAAATAAAACGGGAGAAGCTTTTTCACATGTTGTCACGAAAAGTTAACTGGCGGCCTCAGAATTCTCTTGTTTTCCCAGCAAGAGTTATTCTCCAAAGGACACAATGAACTTTTTGTCCTTCTAAACAGAGAAGTCAAAAAATGTATCCTTGAAGCTCAATTTAGCAACAGCGGGTTTGCAAATCTATTTACCCTCAGGGAGACTTTATTCAGAGATGGTTAGTTCCTGGGTTTCTAAATGAAGGGTCAGAAGGGAGAATGGCTGGATCTTGGGAAAACATGCAAATTAAATAATGTGCTCCCATCACAGCATCCCTCTGCGTTCATCCTCTGACATTCTTAACGGGCATCTGTCTGTGCCAGGCCCAGGGTTACATGCAGCAGCTACCTCAGGGATGATGCTCAGCAACGTACCTACTCTTGTCGGGTTTCCAGACAGGTGGACAGCAGATATTAAAAAAACAGAGACATCAGTAAATATATGCCTATAAAGTATGTTAAATGCCACGAGGGAACAACATAGGGACCAATTAAGACCACAAACATTGCGTCTTGTTGAAATGGAGAACGCTCAGCAAAGCCTCTTCGAAGAAATGACATTTAACCTGAGACCTATAGGATGAGTAGGATTTAGCCAGAGCAGGGGGAATAGATATTTCCAGACAGATGGAAGCACAGGTGTGAAAGTCTTCAGTTTGACCCATTAGAGGGACTGGAAGATAGCGCTTGAGTTAGAGCTTGGTGACTGAGGGGCAGAGTAACTTGAAATATGGCTGGAAAGATCGGCAGAGGCAGGACCACACAGAGCCCTGTAGACTGTGGGAGGGAGTTTAGATGTTATTCTGGAAGCAGTAGAAAGCTGCTGAAATGTAGAAGGGGATGAACATCGATTTATAGAGATCTTGGTGTAGAGAAAGGATGGGAGAGAGGCAAGAATAAAAGCCAGACCAGTTGGGAGGAAATTTCCCTGGGACTGGTGAGTACTCTGGTCATTTGCCTGTTCATTCTCAAAGCCATTCTCCACCCTTCCCATGCAAAACAAAGTGTATTGGCCAAACTCTGGCCAACGTGCTTTTGGGTGGGCTGAACCAATGGGAGGCAGTGGAGGGAGATTGCAGGACTAGAGGAAGAGAGAAGCCAGGATATTTCCTCTTGTCTCTCCCTACTTTGTGGGGCTCCCTAGCAATGTTGGTCGTTTTTGGTGTCAGCTGCTCCCGGACAGCCCCCCTGGACAGACCCACTGGACGGTCCCGTTGTCTGTGGGCCTGAATCCTACAGGGTGCTCTTCTCCATGGTTCCTTTTCTACCTAGTTTTCCGAGTTCTTAAACTTTAGAAGTGCTATCTCTTCTCTTGGTTCCTTCAGTCTTGGAGGTGATAGCGGCTCCCTGCTATTGCTAATCTCTGGGTTGCTTCGTCATTCCCTGTTTGGCTTTTCAGCTCTTCCAACACCTTTCTAACTAGCCCCCTATATTAAAATCCTGCTAACCCAAGCTTGGACTTTGCTTTCCTGGCTGGATCCTGACGGATGCAATGAGCAACAACGATGGTATCTTGGACCCTGAATGACAGCAGTGGAGGATGAGCAGATATATGGACTTGAGATAGTTTCGGAATCCTGTGTGAACTGAAGGAAGACAGTAGAGAAGTGAGATGGACCTGCAAGCTTTGTGTAGGGTTTCCCAGCACCCTGAGCGGGATTAATTAATCTCTGGCTCAGTTTAGCAGGCACAGACTTGACTGAGGAAAACAAATGACCACCGGATCACCTCCTCCACACGGTGGACATGCCCCGAAGTCCTCATTAGTGGTCATGAAGTGGCCAAAAATTGGATCCAAGCTAATACCACTCCACCCACAGACTCCCACCTTTACTTTCTAATTTCTAGAGCTGAGGTCTGGATAATTTTCCCGAGACTACAGAACAATGTCGGACTACAGCCTATGCAAGGCTGCGTTCCTTAAAATAAGGAAGGGATGGTTTGTTTTTGTCAAGAAATGATTTCCCCCCCAATTATTTCCTAGCTTTTCTTTGTTTTTTTCTTGAAAGATCAATAGCCGTTCCTGTTTCTTGTGCTTTTTAAAAGCAGGCTGTTCTAGCGGTTACTGTCTATTCTCCTGACTCCAGCTCCCCCTTGTAGCTCTGCTCCAGAATCTCCTGACTGGAGGAGGTCCTGTCTGTGTTCACACTCTCCTCCGGCTCCCTTTTCCCTCTTGTCCAATCGACCCACTACAGGACTCAGGACTCTGGGAAGTCACAGGGTGTGTGGGCAGCAAAGTAGGACAGATCAAAGCATTGGCAACATTCCTGCCATGGCCTATGGTGGGCTGTGCACATCCCGGTGGTGATGAAGCCACGTGGCTTCTGTGGGCCTGCCTTTGGCTATCTCAGGCTGCAGAGTAAACTGTTAAGGAAGGTTTGGGGAGTTTCTCTTAGACCATATTTCTGCATCCCTAAGAGTCTGGAAATAACTACTAGGAGATTAATGTGTGTGGAGTGGTGTAGGTGAGGGTGTTGTTGGAAGACTGCAGTGGCTTCAAGGCCTGTGGGTCTATGAAAGGTTCCAATCCTTCTTCTTTCCTTTCTTTCCTCCCCCCTCCCTCCCTTCCTTCCTTCTTCCCTTCCTTCCTGTATCCATTCATCCAACAAGAATTTTGAGCATCTATTGTATCATTATTCAGGGTGAGTGCCAGGTGCTCTGAAGTGTATGAAAGAAGTACAAGACAGAAACTTGACGTCAGAAGTTGGATATAGCATAGACACACATCTGATAAATGAACTAGCAATGACAGGGTAAACATAGAATTAGGAATCAGGAAGTCAGTATTTTAATCTTAGTGGTGCTTTTTATTAACTAAGGTCTTGGGCAAGTCACATAGCTTCCCTAAGTCTCAATTCATGTATAACACGAAATGATTGAACTAAAAGATCGCTAAGTCACATCACTGTTCTATGATTAACGGGCACTGTTACAAGTGATCTAGAGCAGTGGTTCTTGAACATTTTGGTCTCAGCATCCCTTTATACTCTTAAAAGTGATTGAGGATTCCAAAGAGCTTTTGTTTATGGGGGTTATATCTATTGATATTTACCATACAAAATTGACATGTAATACAAAAATGAGACATTTAAAAATATTTATTTATGAATTCATTTCAAAATAATAATAATAAACCCATTACATGTAAACATAAAATTATTTTCATGAAAAATTATATTTTTTGACCAAGTGTTCATACTCATCTATTACTTATCCACTGAACTTGGGCTAAAATCCACTAAAATTTGACCAAATTTAAATCAGGCTCCTCTCCTCTCCACAGACCCCTAAATTTTGGCTTGCCTCCAAGTTTGAGCATGCACGGAAGCACTATGGTGCCGACCATACCCTCTTAACAGCTTGTTCTGAGAACTGGCTAACTACAAAAGAAACATTTCTTTTTGAAGTATCCTGATTTTGCCACCTTCTCACCCCATCAGCTTGCCCTCCTCTTCCACAAAGTCCCTGATAGCCCTGCTTACCTCTCCTTATATAAGAAAAGCTTTTTTCTGATTGATTTTGAGACATTTGCAGGTTCTGAGGTCAGAGCTTTCCCCTCACTGCAAGAGTCTTTTTGAGTAAAGTCTCTGCTTATCTAAGTCTGGTTTCATTTTTATTAGCATTTTCAAAACAAAAAATTTAATGAGAAGAGTGACATTGTTTTCTGTGTTTGCAAATCTCCTTAATGTCTGGCTTAACTATCAGCTTCTGCAGTCTGCCTGTTGTGATACGTTGCTTTGGTTGAAGAATGTGGAGAAAATCTGACCTCGCCGGCTATGCAGTGGGAAAAGGAGGACCTCACAGACCCCCTGGCAGGATGTGAGGACCCCCAGGAGCACACTTTGAAAACTACTCTTCTAGAGACGGAGAGGGAAGAAAGAGCTGGATGTTGAACTGGATTCTACAGAATAGATTTTAGACTTATAAAGATGGGGCATTCCAAGCCGTGAGAAAAGTGTGATTTCGAAAAGGCAAGAAGGAGACAGGGAGCAAGCTGTGTTTGGGAGAGAGAAAAAAAGAGAATGTGGAGAAAGAAGGTCTGAATTCACATTAAGTCCAAGTTATGGAGGGGCTTAGGGGCTTGAATTCTCTCTTCCCTATCATGAAAGTCCCCCATCAAGGACTTTGGTCTTGATCCTTTAAGTCATAGATATCCACCGGAAGATTGTAAACAGGGAAGTAACATTATGAATATGATTTAAGACAACAATCATGATAATCATGCTTGATGGATTGGTACAAGGAGAAGTAAATGTAAGAGGATCAGTTAGGATGCTATAGCAATAGTCCAGGCATAAGGTAGCGAAGGTCTGCAGCAGAGTGCTCACGTTGGGACTGTAAAAGGATGAGGAGATGAAAGGACACTCTGAGGGGAGAATTGACACAATAGATTGATTATAAAGGGTAAAGGGGCATAAGAAATCAAGTTTAAGTCCTAAATTTTGAGCCAAGTGATAAGCAGAATGGAGGTAAAATGTGTTTGGCAGAGATAGGAAATTTAACAAGAGGAGTTTGAGGGAAGATGATGCTGGAGGCAATTTTGATAAAATTTAGGAGCTAAAATTCAAAGTGTTCCTATGTCCTATAAAAGATCCTTCATGATCTGGCCTCTGCCCAGCTCTGTGACTTCCTCACTCCACTCTCTGCCTCCTTCACTGTGCTGCAGCCACAATGACTGCTTTCTTTCCCTCCACTGCCAAGTTCACTGCAGCCTCTCTTACCTCTGCCTGGAACGCTTTCCTATGCCCTGTCTTCTTCTCCTCTCCACCAGCTCTCCCCAAGCTGGAGACTTCTCGGCATTCAGGTTTTAGTTTAAATGTCATCTCCTCCAAGAGACTTTCTCTCTCCTGTTACTGTCTATCTTTTCACCCTGGTTTTTTCCTTTTAGCAGTTACTGTTATCTAAATTGATCTTGCTTTTTTGTTGTTGTTTATTTATGTATTTATTTTCTGTCTCTCCCCGCTAGAGAGTGAGCTCCGTAAGAGCAGGATCTTTTACATATTGCTCATTTTTGTATTTCCAGCTCGTACATTATAGGTGCTCAACAGATATTTGTAGAATACAGAGATGTACAGCAGGCCGTAGAAACGTCAGTGTTTGCTCTTAGAAGTGATGCCTGGACATATGATCTTGGAAGTCATGTCAGAGAGGTAGGACTTGTAGCATGGCTGGGGCTAGAGGAGTAGAAGACGAGTAGAAGACGTCTGCTCTTTCTGACAAAGTGGGCAGGACAGCGTGACAGCCAGGATGCCCAGGACCTGTGGAGTCGGTGTTGCCAGGATACCGAGAGATATGAGGAGTGCTGCCATCCAACACTGCGCACTAGGATGAGGACATACAGATGGGGTGGAAAGGATGTCCATCCCGTAGTCTCCTCCCGTCCTATAGGATCTCAGTTTCAATTTCAATATTTTTGATGGAAAGGCTGAGAAAAAGTTGGTTAGCCCAGCCAAGCACGTCTTTAGGATCCCTACCTCACACACCCTATTCCAGGTCACCTTCCATAAATACTTTTCTGGATTCTCTGGTTCATCTTTTGTTACCTTTCCCTATCTCAGGGCTCCGTCTTAGATTTCTCAAAGTGCTCTTTGGGGAGCTGATGGTTGTCTGTATGTTTGCTGCTCAGCTCACTCAGTTTAGCCCTAGAGCAGTTGGGAAGAAGGATTGTCCCTTTTTACACGGAGATGTGTTCTTACTGCCTTATCGAAGGACAAATAGAAGTTAGAGAGCAGCAGTGTCTAGAAAAGAACCCAAGTTAGAAGAAGATGGACTCCAAAAGAGCTTCTGACAAAAAGCAATATGGAAGACATTGAGATGGACTGAAAGAGCCATTATGGACTAGCAAAAAATCTGGCCATTTATAAGCATGACCATTTTTAAACAGATTCATTTTCCAGCTAACATATTAACTGATTTTTCTATTTCAATCTCTGTGATTTTCAACAGTTACTGAGTACAGACATTCCCTACTTATGATGGTTTGACTTATGATTTTTTGACTTTAGGATAGTGTGAAAACAATATGCATTCAATAGAAAATGTACTTTGAGTTTTGAATTTTGATCTTTTCCTGGGCTAATGATATGCAGTGCAATACTCTGTAGTGACGCTGGGCGGTGGCAGCTACTGGGAGCTACAGCTCCCAGTCATCCACATGATCATGAGGGTAAACAACCAATACACTTACAACCATTCTGTACCCATACAACCATTCTGTTTTCCACTATCAGTACAGTATTCAATAAATTACATGAGATAGCCGATACTTTATTAAAAAATAGACTTTGTGTTAGATGATTTTTTTTTTTTTTATTGATGTTTTAATGGTTTCTAACATTGTGAAATTTTGGGTTGTACAATTTTGTTTGTCCATCACCATATATATGTCTCCCTTCACCCCTTGTGCCCACTTGTTT
>JAQQSS010000224.1:0-18273 GCA_028646465.1 Rhinoceros unicornis
GCCATAAAAAAAGACAAAATCGTCCCATTTGCAACAACATGGATGGGCCTGGAGCGTATTATGTTAAGTGAAATAAGACAGAAAGAGAAAGACAAACACTGTATGATCTCACTCATATGTGGAATATAAACCAACACATGGACAGAGAAAACTGGACTGTGGTTACCAGGGACGGTGGGGGGTGGGCACAAGGGGTGAAGGGAGTCATATATATGGTGACGGACAAACAAGTGGGCACAAGGGGTGAAGGGAGTCAAATATATGGTGATGGACAAACAAAAATGTACAACCCAAAATTTCACAATGTTAGAAACCATTAAAACATCAATTAAAAAAAAAAAAAAAAAAAAACTGTGTGCCTGTGAGAGCACCTGCTATCCTGAAGGAGACTTTGGAGGAACCAACTACGAGACAGTGTGATTAGTCTTTTGCCTCTACTGAATAACGCATTCTTTTCCCATTGGTTTGTGTCGGTTCCTTTGTCATATACCTAACCCATACATATGGAATTCTATATACACACACATATGCACTCATATACCTATTTAAGGGCTACATATTCTCACGCAATTTATTTTTTACATTAATTCTGCCAAAAGTAAAACTATAATGCTTTAACTACTATAGCTCAAAATATTTTTAAATTTCTGATAGGTCAGTCTCCTCACTTTTCATCTTTTCCAAAAATGTCTTGGTCTTTCTCTCTCACTTTTTTATCGTTTCAGTTGAAATTCTGGAAACGTTTGGTCATGTTCCAAATAATGTATCTGTGTTACGTTTATAAGTAAATTTTGGAAGAATTATTATTGTGTGAAATAAAAATACAAATATTAAAAAAATGACAACTGTTTGAAAGATTGTTGAAAGAAAATTATTCTCTGTCACAACAAACTCAGAAAGGTGCTATTTCCCCACCACAAGATTTCTTTCCTCACTGTGTTAAGAGAAAATGAAATGTTTTTAACACTGCTTCATTAGTGTATGATTTTGCTGGCAAAAGAGCAGTGAGAAGGAGCTCTTGTACGCTTGTGGAGGGAGACATGCCACACGCATTCTGGAAAACAGTTTGGCCATATATCTAAAACCTTTACCAAGAAAGTTTTCTAGTCTTTTGACTCATTAATTTCACAGCTGGGAATCTGTGAGAAAAAAATCAACCAAGTATAATTTAATATTTATGTACAAGATATTCATTGTACTATATAGCAAAAAAATAGATATAACTTAAATTTGTAACAACAAGAAGTAAATAAATTAGGGTTCATTCAAACGACAAGTTATCCACCTGCTAAAAGACAATGTATTTGTGAAGAACTGTTAATGACAGACAAAATGTTCCTGATATTAAACAGGGGAAAATAGTAGGATTTTAAATATTGTATTCAATATGACCCAAAAGCAATATGTAAAAAATATATAGGTACATATACACCAGAAACACATACGCTGACATATATGGTACTTAAAAGCATAGGCTTTGGAAACAAACCAACCTGGTTCAAATCCCAGCTGTGCTGCTTTCCAGCTATGTAACCTTGGGCAAGTTAATTAACCTCTCTGTGCCTCAGAATGCTCACCTGGAAAATGGGGAGAATAGTACCTACCTTACAGAGTTGAATCGACATTAAAGGAGATAATTCACGCAAATGGCTTAGCACCACGCCTGCACACTGTGAGCACTCACTAACTACTAGCCATTACTGGCATCAAAATGAACAGGAGGAAATGCACCAAAATGCTAACAGGGTTATCTCTGGGTAGCAGAATTCCAGGTCTTTTTAATTTTCTCCTTTATACTCTTCTTGTTTTCACAAAGTTTCTATAATAAGTATTAATGGAAGCAGAAAGAAAAATGTGTTATAAAAAAGAACGCTTGATTAATTATTAGTATTTGCCACGTGCGGTAGTGGATGAATGCAAGAAGGGGACAACACTGGTCAGAGAGTGAGCAATACCTTTCCCTCATTTCTACTCATTTCTCAGTCTGCTGTAGCTGCTGCCCGCCTTCAGAAGCCTCACTACTCACAGGCGCAGTTCCTTGGAAGCCGTCCTCTCCAGTGTTGGTCACAGGAAACTCGCCTTGCCAAATGTTGGCATAATGTTGGCCTTTTGGCTGCAGTTTGTTGCCCCAGGGGAAAAGTCTGTCAGAAGAGACACAGACATCAGCCTGTCAAACAGGCACAGGCTTGTGGATTAAAGTCAAGAGAAGGAATGCAATGAAAGAGAGAACATTGCTCACTTGTTCTGAGTGAGCTATGTTTTTAAATTTTTAATATACAAATAAAGTTTTTAATCAGGATTTTTTTTTAACTTCCACGTAACTAGCTCATGTCAAGTTCACAACAACCTCAGTCTCTCCTTTTCAGAAGGCCTGAAATAAATCACATAACTAAAAGAAGGACTTAGAGAAGGCTGGGAAAGTAGACATCATTCTGGACTTATATGGTAGCATGATCAGGGACCATCACACCACAATTTTTTACACAGCCTTGGCTATTTTAAGGAGCCTTTCCTAGAAGATGTGATCCAAACATGAGTTTTCTGTCTCATGGCTCTAGAAGCAGAGAAATACCACAGCTTCAGGAGACGCCTAAAATACGAAAATCCAAAAAGCAAGGCAGCCTGCCAAGAGGCTCTAAGAGGACTATGTAACACCAGGGAGGCTGAATTGCTGGAGCATGCTGTGGGCTACAGCAAGCCAACATCACCAGACACTTGGGTTTGGGGGACTGTGAGGAATTGGTGACCCACGCATCAGTGTCTCCTAAGGAACTTTGTGGAGATGAGGAGGCCCAGTAAGAAAGAGCTGTTGTTGTTTTTGCAATTGTTTTAAATCAACTTTCTAACCAAAGTTAATTAAGTTCCATAGATTTAGAAAAACGTCAACATATTGTTAGGCAAGATGAGATACACCCCCCTCCCGCCCCCACCGGCCCTAAGTACCTATTTTGCAGGCCTCCTCGACAGCTGTATTCCCACTCAGCTTCCGTGGGCAACCGCTTTCCTGCCCAGGCACAGTAGGCAACAGCATCGTTCCAGGAGACATGGAGAACGGGATGATCTGGCCTGGGGAAGAGCGAGAGCACAGTGAAGGGGGCACGCACGGGAACAGGAAATAGGAACCAGCTTCAGCAAAGTGCCCACAATCACCTTCAGTTCACTCCATGACACTGAGGTGGTCCTGGTCCCCAACTTAAGCCCCAGCCATGTCACATCTGTCACTCTCCACTATGGGTTTCTCACATCTCAGGCTCCCAAATGGGTTATAATTCCTCTTGGAACTAGACTCAAAACATTTCTTCACTTTGCAAGCAGGCCTGGACCCCCACAGAATCTCACTTGGTACCATGGATGTGGAGATGCATCCCCCAGTTCCCCCTTTAAGGAACAAGTGCTGCTCCAGCTGCTGGGAGTGTTGTCGGCAGAAGCTTCCAGCTATCGGCTCCTTTAAGGTTTTCCACAGCTGCAGAGAGCCACCTCAGAGCCACCAATGAAGAACCACAGCAGAGGCATAAAGGCCCAGCCATTTCGGTCCACCACAGTTCAACCCTATGGGCCATATATAGCCCTGGAGCTCCCTGTGGGGTTGGCTGGGACTTGCTGGGCCTGCATTGTGGTCTTGGCATCTCCCTCTATCCAATCCTGCTTCCTCCCTGCCCCTTCCACAGGTGTGGATCCCTAATAAATATTCTGCACACCAAGCTCTATCTCAGCATCTACTTCCAACCCAACTGGTGATACTTGGCTCTAAACTTTGTGTCTTTCCACTACAGATTAGGCAGATACATTTGCCTCACTCTAGCAGACTCCAAGTAAGTCTTTATTTTTTCTAAGGGTATAGAAGAGTAGGAAAGGTTGGGGAGAAAGTTTGAGAATCAGAGGATACACACATTTACCCAGCACCAGATAACTTTAATTCCCTGTTCACTGTTTTCAGGTAGACCACACATTCCTAGTCCATTTCTTAAACATCTTTGAATTCCCCACAGTAATTACACCATGACTTTTACTGATTCTTTCAACAAATGCTTACGGAGTACCTATTATGTGCTAGTCACTATTTTTAGCACTGATAAGAGATGTACTTTTCTCAGAAGACAGACTCAGTCAGTGGATAAAATACATTCCCCTCTGGGTTTTCCTTCTTCCCTTAGCTTTTTCTTCTACTATTAAATTCAGGAAAGAAGATATTAATTGGGAGCTAAGAGGCCCAGTCAACCCGTGGCACCCAAGAATCCTATGACTTTCTGCCTCCCAGTCTATTTCCACCACAGAGGCTGCCAAGAGAGGCTTTCAAAGATTTCTGACACTTGTCAAGGGGTGTATCCCTAAAGCTGAACTTCATGTACTTCCAGCTCCCTGACAATGAGGGCAATAACCAGGAATGTTGTCAAAAATAGAGGCTCAAAAATCCCATCTGAAAAATTGGGTTAGGAGAACAGTTTTCTCGGGCTGTTGAGACTCTGAGTCCTGACCCAAACCTTTCTCCATCTCCAGGGCTTAAAGTGCTACTCTATTTTCGCTTGAGATAATTATTTCCTTGCCACCCTGGAGACTTGCTGACCGACTTGCCGCTATGTGGTTTTTTAGTCAGATGGTACCTTCAAAGTATGTCAGTCCAGGACTAGAGATAACAAGGATCCTATACCCAAGGCACGAGATTCTCCAGCAGCCATCTGGTAGGACACAACTACTTATCCATAAGACAGTCTTCTTCTAGTTAATGACTCACTCATGAGAGAGAGCAAACAGACAGGCTGCAAAGATTAAACATGTCATGAGATTTGTAATAGGCCTGTCAAGGGAGGAACAAAAATCAGCAAGAAGAAATTCTTTGACAGGCCAAATAAGGAAGGAAAGAGGCCACTTATTACGAGCCTTCTATGAGCTAGGCACGGTGTTTGGATCTTTACGTACATTATTTCCTGCCATTTTATTTTCCAGCCAACCAATTAGAGTTTGTCATTCTCACCCTTTTACAGATGAAGATGGCCACTGAGTTCCTTTTCAACAGCAGGAGAATCTATTTTGGAATAAAACATGTTAACTAGGGAAAGAACCACCAGCCTCACCTGTGTAGAACAGTAGAGTCGGGCCCTTCTGGCTGTCTCCAGTTAGCGCCTTTAACAGGTAACCACCAGGGAGCAGCTGCAACCTCAAAAGCAACCCAGAAGAAGCTGAGGTTAGCTATGATGACTCTAGAAAAACACTGACTCAGTACATGCAGAAAAAATCTCAAACTTCCATTTGAGTTACCACAAATATCTTTACCAGAATATCAAAAATAAAGATTTATATGTAAACAAATCTTTAACAAAAAAATATTATTTCATATCATACAGCACCACGTGACTAAATAAGTATGTATTTAAATGGTATGTATCTCCAAGAATTTTTAAAAGATGAACTGCTCGCTAATCCTCTATAATCTGTAACAAGAGAAACAGGTAGTACTGCGCGTATTTAAAAGATGGGGAAACAGAGTTAACCTTACAATTAAGTGCTGGGCTAAAGGTCAACCAAGGTAGTCAGAGATCAAGCCAAAGCATACGGTTAAAAGCTGGAGTGTGTTTTCAAAAGACCCTGGTTCAATTTCCAGCCCAACATTAGCTGGAGTTGTGGCCCTGGGCAAGTTCATTGCTTCCCTGGCTCCTCAGAGTCCTCATCTGCGAAATGGGAGCAGGGCCCTCTGCCTCCCCTACCTCAGACTACAGAGCAGGTCGAATTAGATAGGATTGGGAAATATTCAGCCACTGTTCCCAGGACCTTAACTCCTACTTGACAGTTCTATTAACTCAAATTACAACAGCAAGTGGCCCTCGTTTAGTGACTGGTTAAGAACTTGGCTTCGGAGCCAGGCAAAACAAGATGTGAATCATGGCTCTGCCATTCACGGTGTGACCCTTGGCAACCTACTGAACCTCACCAAGCCTGTTTTCTCATTTGTGGATGGAGACGGTAACAATATCTACCTCATGGGTTATTACAAGGAGGAAACTCACCATACATAAAGGGCTTATGACTATGCCTAGCACTTAGCAAGCACTCAGTAAAGGGAACCAGTCTCAACCATAGCCTCACGATAGGCAGGAGCACAGCCACAAAAAAGCATCATCATGGTTGCTACTACTAACTAAAGAAGAGAAGTTTGCAAATGATTCTTCTAACATAAACTAGAGCAGACTCAAGGTTATCCCCATGACAATGTTACTCTCAAACATTTGCATCCTGATGAGCTGGGCTGAGTGGAGGAGAAGGGAGATGTGTTCCTGCTAACAATTAAAGCAATCACTGAAAACACCAAACCCTGTTCTTCTTCTTTTTTCACATCAGCATAATCAAAACATTCATGGTATTCCAAACACAATTTGATGGAAAAAGCCAAATTCTTTTATATTTCAACGAAAGAAGCTTTATGTCCTTAAAGGACACTACTGCAGGGTGTTTTATTTTTCAGAGAGCAGGAGAGGTGAAAAGCACGGCTCCTTTCTTTCTCATCTCTGCCACTGCAGAAACTTTAATCTGTGGATGTTCTCACTGACTACACTTGATGTTAGGTGCCAGTGACAGGTAATTCACTCCGCGTCAAGGGAAGATGTGCAAAGAAAACCCAGGTTATCCCACTCTTGTGTTTCAGTATCTTCAGATCATTCACCCAACTTTCCCGGCTCCCAACACTGATAAGACAGGCCACCAGAAGGTTGTATTTCTTAGATTAAAAAAAAAAAACTAAACTAAAAAAGACAAATACGGCAAAATGTTAACCTCTGTTAAAATCTGGGTGGTAGAAACTAGAATGCCTGTTTTTTTTGTACCCTTTTGTGCTTTAAAATATTAACAATTTTTTTTTTAAACCTGTGTTATCTATTCCACTACTGATAGGCGTTTGGGTAGCTTCCAGTGTGGGGCTGTTATGAATAGAGCTACTTCTGTGAACATTCGTAAGAGCTCGTGATGTCTGGTTAAGCATGCATATGCATTTCCGTGGATTGTACACCGTGGAGTGGAAGTGCTGGATCACAGGGTATATACATGCACAGCCTTCGTCAAGACAGCCAAACACAAGCCCTAAAGGCAGAAGTCCTGCAAGGTTTCCTACCCCTTCTTCAGGGGAACCTCCACGGAGTTGGCTTATGGAGAGTAGACCCTACAGCGGCCGCTCCCGTTGCCTCTTAGTCCATTCCCTTTTCATCTCCTCTTCCCCTCGATTCACTCTGGTTACGAATATTTACTGAGCACCCACTATCTGCCGGGCGCTAAGCCTGGTTCCTAAAGGGGATCTTCAACTCTCAGAAATCCTCAGAATATGATGTAAGACAGTTGGTATATTGATAGTTTTTAAATTATTTATTTTACATATTTATCTTACATGGTTAATTGCACAAAGTGGGGTACAAAGTGTGAACCTAGTCACCTCATTTTCCTTCAAAAATGTCTATAAAACTCAAATTGGTAGGTCCAGGTACCACCTTACGTATCAGTGCTATAGTTCTGACTCAATTTCCTCCCCACCATACACATACACTTTCTCTCAGTCTAGATATCTGCTTTTTATTTCTCCCAGTATCTCTCTTTTCTGAAAATTTTCACATTACCTTAGCAACCCACCCAAAATAGACCACTAGCCTACATGACTTGAAGTCATGGAGCTATGCGAGGATCACCTATCTCACTGACATACGCAGTGAAACAGGAAGAACAGACTCTGGCTCGAGCATGGGGAAGGGGACACCACGATAACACGATCCTTGTCCACAGGACACAACCTAGTTTTTCTCCAAAGTAATAAGACCTGAAGTAAGTATATAAAGATATACGTACAGTATTATAATATTATTTCTAATTAAAAATTACAAAATAACCCATCCTTGGCATCCATCCATCCAAAGGAATACCATATATAGTTATAAAAATATACTCCAATGTGGAACTATGTATATGATATGTTATAAAGATAATCTATAGAATAGAATACATATTTGATTCTGTTTCTGTGAAATATATGCATATGAATGTATGTTAATACAATCAGAAGAAAAATTTTCAAGAATATACATGCACTTAACAGGGGTCAAGCATTGGGGAGGTAATATTATACTTCTTTACAAGGACCATGTATTACTATAATAGGATTTCTCAACCTCAGCGCTATTGACCTATTAGGCCGGATAATTCCTTGTTGTAGGGGGGCTGTCCTGTGCACTGTAGGATGTTTAGCAGCATTCCTGACCTCTCCTGACTAAACACCAGTAGCAACCAAAAACGTCTCCAGGCACTGCCAAAAGTCCCCTGGGAGGTGCAAATTAACCTATTGCACTATGGTAATCAGGAAAAAAAAACCAGATTGTTTTTCTTAAATGTTAATATATAATTCATAGTGGCATAGTGGTAAGAGCATCCAACCCTGGAGGCAGGCTACCCAAGTTTGAACAATAGCACCACCTTTTACAAGCTGCATGATCCTTATTTAATCTCTCTAGGCCTCAGTTTACTCATCTGTAAAATGAGAATACTACTACTGTCTACTTCCTTGTGTTGTTGTGAGGATTAAATGAGGAAATGTATGTACTGGGGCCGGCCCAGTGGCACAAACGCTCTGCTTTGGCTGCCTGGGGTTCACAGGTTCGGATCCCAGGCATGCACCGATGCACCACTTGTCGAGCCACACTGTGGCGGCGTCCCATATAAAGTAGAGGAAGATGGGCACAGATGTTAGCCCAGGGCCAATCTTCCTCAGCAAAAAGAGGAGGATTGGCAATGGATGTTAACTCAGGGCTGATCTTCCTCACCAAAAAAAAAAAACCACACTAAAGGAAATGTACGTAAAGCGTTTAGAACAGTGCCTGGTACAGAGTAAGAATTACACAAGTGTTAGCTATCATTATTAGTATTATTCATTCATGTTACTGCATGTTGCAATATTCTCATAGAACTTTCAAAAAACATATATTCTAATTAGTGAAAATCTGCCCCATAGAACTTCTTCAGCATGAGCCCCAACCACCCACCAGTTCACCCTTTTCAGAAGACTGATAGGCTGAGAAAAGTGTCATTGCCAGAGAATTCGCAAGAAGAGTGTGTAGTTGTCATCTTCCATCGCAGTTATGATGTGAAACCATCTACACATAAACTAACCCATTCCCTGAAGCAAATGGCACTGTGAGAGGGGGGCAGAGGGGGGCAGTGTGAGGGTAAAAAGAATGTAGGAGGAATCCACATTCACCAAGCCCCAAACTAAAGCTTGGGGGCCTGTAAGAGTACCATACCACATGCCCATCTGTGAGAAAGACCACAAGTCCCCGCTGTAATGGTCAGACATAGAGTCACGGACCATTTCCCCACCTGACACATGAAGAAGGAAAGACAAGTAATCAAAGTCACCATATAAGAGAGGACTGATGAAATTAGCTAGCTAAGTTGCCCTGAGAAAACCATGATGTTTTCTGGCCAAATTTATGGCAAATCCCATCCAATGTAACCAAATGCTTTCTTTTCCCAAATGTCACTGTTAATTTCATGTTTTTAAAAACTTGTTCTTGGGCCAGCCCCGTGGCTTAGCGGTTAAGTGCACGCGCTCCACTACTGGCGGCCCGGGTTCGGATCCCGGGCGCACACCGACGCACTGCTTCTCCGGCCATGCTGAGGCCGCGTCCCACATACAGCAACTAGTAGTGTGCAGCTAAGACATACAACTATCTACTGGGGCTTTGGGGTGGGGGGGAACTTGTTCTTGAAATCCCGGTTGTGACCTGAAAATAAACGCTATTCTACTACATTTAGGAACTTAAGAAGCAACTTTTGAGAGTCATATATGAGTCAGTTAATCAAGGTTACACTGCAAATTATGACATCTCTAATTCCTTTTCTTTAACAGGAACAGTCCTCAGGTGTGTTGTTTTCGAGTAGCAGCAGCAGCAGCATGAGTGGATTGGCATCTATGATAAACCTTATCCTGAGAAGAAAATTTTTTTGGATGTGGTTGCCCACCTACACACTTTCTGTTCAACTGAGACACTTCCCGAGTTATAAGCACTCCCTCATATCCGGGGGAAAAGGACTTTAACTTGACCTATTTCTAGTCAACCATCTCCATAGCAACTGTCTTGGGTTTAAGTTGAAACAGCTGTACCATACAGCCAGCGACCAATTACAATGTAAATAGGATCCATGTGAGTATTGATGTCCCCTTGAGAAATGGACTTTGAAAAGCAAAGACATCTTTTCCCACCTCCCCCTGGGGACATAACCAGACTTGTAGTAAAAGCCTAAAGAAAAGAAAAGGGGAAGATAGCAAAGGTGTCTTTATTCTTGCCAGAGGTGGTAAATTATGCTTCTTATACCCACACAGCCTAAAATAAAGTTGGCAAAGGTAAAAGAGCATTGTGTAATTACGCATAATCAACTGTAAAGATGTCAAGTTCACAACTTTACAAACGTTCTCTTGAAAATTAAATACATTTAGACAAGCAAATTAAAAAGATGGACGTTTCTTGAAACATAGTATAAACATGACAGTTACCCCTATAAAAACAGCCTGGGAGAATTTTTCAACTGGCACCAGTGAACAATGAGAAATTGCAGATCTGTTCAAATTCATGAAGTATAAATAAAACTGGAGGAGAATCTAGCAACTAAAGGAATTAAATGGAACAGAAAGCACACAGTGAGCAAAAAGCTCTTTCTTCAGCACCCAATACCAATGTGGAAAGTAGAAGAATAGGATTGAATAAAGAGTAAAAACAAATTCATCATTAAAATAGATAGGCAGGGCTGGCCCCATGGCTTAGTGGTTAAGTGTGCGCGCTCCGCTGCTGGCAGCCCGGGTTTGGATCCCGGTGCGCACTGACGCACCACTTCTCTGGCCATGCTGAGGCCGCGTCCCACATACAGCAACTAGAAGGATGTGCAGCTATGACATACAACTATCTACTGGGGCTTTGGGGAAAAAAATAAATAAATAAATACAATTATTAAAAATAAATAAATAAAATAGATAGGTAGTTGAGTCTGACAGCTTATTTTAAATTAAATCCACATCAGGTAACTTGACTACTTAATAGAATGCATGAGAGAGAAAAATGCATGTTTTTCCAAATAGAGTACAAATATTTACAAAATTTAAGCCAGATAAGAAATTTTTCAATACTTTTTGCTTCAGCTCTTGGTGAAATTCCTCATGCTAGAATACACTGCATTCCCAAGGCACCAATCAGTATACTCTGAACATTCATTACATGTCCTCACGAGAGGAGTGGAAACTCTATGCACAGTCATTCATTACAGACAATGTGCAAAAATGGCCCAAGGAATCCTGGCCTCAAAGAACCCTTAAAAGTGATCTAGTTTACTCATTCTGAGGTGAGAGCTGCATAAATATGGGGAAACTCAATTTGAGGCTTTAAAAAAAAACTTATAGAAACAAGAGAAAAGGATTTTTTATTGTTTAAAAATAATTTTTTACTTCTTTAAGCAAAGAGGTGACTGCATAACCTGATATAAGCTATCTTAAAAGCAATTTGACAACACCCAGCAAAAGGCGACTTCACATGCACACCCATCGAGGAGACTGGATGAGTTCCTTACTGTATAGCCATATGAAGGAATACAACATAGTCATTAAAAATCATACGCAAGGGGGCCGGCCCGGTGGCACAGAGGTTAAGTGCACGTGCTCTACTTCAGCAGCCCGGGGTTCGCAGGTTTGGATCCCAGGCATGCACCGACACACCACTTGTCAAGCCATGCTGTGGCGGCGTCCCATATAAAGTAGAGGAAGATGGGCACAGATGTTACCCCAGGGCCAGTCTTCCTCAGCAAAAAGAGGCGGATTGGCATCGGATGTTAGCTCAGGGCTAATCTCCTCACAAAAAAAAAAAAATCATATGCAGGAAAAATTGTAATTACTTGCATAAATGTTCACCCTCCAGGAAAAATGAAAAAATCCATTTACAAGTATGTCTGCACAAGTCTGCTAAAAACATATAGACATATAGACACACACATAAGCACACACACCCCCCCAAGAAAAGATTAGTAGCACATGTACTGAAATGTCTGCAATGGTTATTGGGTGGTGAGATTATGGGTGATATTTAATGTTTTTAGTGCCATTTTTAATTTGTAAATTATCTAGAGTGAACATATTATTTTTTTATTCAGATTTTCTAAGTTTTTTATTTTAACTGAGCTAAGAGACTTAACATTGGAAAAGCAAAAGTAAGCAATATTAAATAAATTAAATATTTCCTAATTTAATTAAGAATTACTTACATTCACCATTTAACTACAAACTTTATTTTTATATTCACCTTCTAGTTTCATCAGTAAGCATATACATTTTTACATATTTTTTCCAAATTATATATTGATTGTTTTCATCGATTTTATTAAATATTTCCTATGTTTTATCTGGACTTCACAACAAACATATTTAGTGGCTACACAATATTCTGTCATGTTGATGTACCATAATTTACTAATGTCCTAACATTGAACCACTCAGGTTATATTCAACTTTGTTGGTTTTTTTGCTATTATAGATAACACTATAGATAACACTATAGATAACACTTCATTTACATTTTTTGCTTCTGCTAAATTTCCAGAAGTGGCATCACTATACATAAGAGCACATCTCTACAGCTCTTGCTAAAAACCATTGTTTTTTAAAAATCCATTGTGGATTTTTACAATGTTAATAGATGGTGTAGCTAGTCTCCCTCTGGAAAGAGGGCTGAGTATATGTAAAAATCATGGCACCCAGAGCAAGGTATTTATTACAACTCTTCACAAGAAGGCTCCAGTTAGGCTCCTTAAATTACTACTGGCTTACTTATAGAAGGATCTTTTTCAATGTATAAAACAGGGGAATTACAGAAAGTCTGAATGCCATTTGATTGATTCTGTACTTTTTTTTTCTTACTTGACAAACTCTGAAGCTTCTGAGAAAAAAAGGTCAAATAGAAGACAGAACATAGAAAAGGCATCCTAAGAACAGGAAATTCTCTCACACAGGTTGTTCTGGAGGTAAATCACAATATGAATAATCCCATCTATTATTTGTAAAAGAGGAAAAAGAGGAGTGTTATCAGCACACAGAGCATCACAATAAAGGGCCAGGGACTCTTGCTGCAAAGGCAGCCCAGGCTCACAGTCAGAGATGATCTATTTCCTGCCTATGGCTAGAGACAGGCTCTGCAGAGGGGCACACAGCACGATGGCTCAACTGCTGCCCCTTTAAACAGAGGCTGGTACTGAACTGGACAATCTCAGCCCAGGGCTGCAGGAGTACGAACAAATTCTGAACACTCCACAGGGCTCACTTCCTCAGGTCACCAGCCTGGCCCATACATTTCACCCTGCAGCTGGACACTGTGCCAGTAGCAGGACGGTGAGGCAGGATGGTGACTGCTGATTCTCCTCATCATGATGGCACACTGTGCAGGAAACATTTGCATATTTTTTAACAATATCGTGAATCTTGCAAAGTTCTGTGAGAGCTGCTAAAGCAAACACAGGCTTGGCAGGAGGGTAGACACCTGGCTCTAACACTTAGATGTTCATGCTTTCCCAGCATGGCTGCCTGCTTAACACAGGCACGCTTACAATGCCGCAGGATTTTAAAGATGTGAAGGATAGGGGAGGCCATCTATTTAAACTCCCTCCTCTTACAGATGGAAAAATAAGCCCTGAAAAGTGGCAGGTAGTGGCAGAGCCAGGAAAAGAACCCATGGCTGCCGATTTTCAATTCATAACTCTTTTCTCCTGACCAAGCACTTCCCCACGGCTGTTTCCTAGCAGTCTTCCACAAGATGTTAGTAGGCACAGGGGGTGTTGAAAGGTTCCACAGTCAAAGTAGTCAGGAAAGCTGGGTTAATCAAGTTAAGTAGGTTTTTTATTCCAGAACTTCTCAATATCTTTCAACTGGTAATGTAATGTGTGGTTAAGTTTTGACAAAGGGGATACAGCACACACTTGAGCAAAGTGCTTGCCAAGTGGTTAGGGGGTTCCAACTCTGTATCTCCTACTACTTCCTAGCTATGTGACATCGGGCAAGTTACTAAGCCTATCTGAGCCTTGGTTTCCTCAATCAGTAAAATTAGTACACTAAGAGCACTTACCTAATAGGACTTATCTAACGTGTAGATTTAGCATTATAAGCACTCAACAGATAGGTATGTATATGTGGGTGTTAGTACATTACTAGGAATCTATAGAACCAATTCATGAAGCCAGTCATTCATGCATTTATTCATTCAGCAAACATTTGATGAGCATCTGCCCTATGCCACCCCTGTGCTAGGCCCTGGGGGTACAGAAGCAAAGCACACAAGATAGGGGTGAAGACAGACAAATGAGCAGATGATTTCAAGCCTGCACTAAGTACTGTGGCCAAGAGGAGTTCAGTGAGCTATCGGAGCCCAAGGAGGGGGACCCAACCAAAGTCAGGGGACGCTACTCTGCAAATGCTTCCCACAGGAGGCGAGAAGGAGGAGCAAGTTAGGCAGGACGGGGATAGGTAGGGCGCTCCACATGGGAGGGCCCCTGTATTATAAATATACTTCACTTCATCTGCCTGTATTATCAGTGTACTACACTTAATCCAGAAAAGCTGGGCATCAATATTTTTTGTTAAATAAAATATACCAAAGATCTTCAGAACCTTAGATCTGGAGGGATGCCAAGAGGTCTGCCAGTTACAACCCATACCCCACCTATACCCACTGTCCTCTCTACAGTGTCCCTAAGATGAAGAGCTAAAGCAGGATGAAGATTGGTCCCCATTTACCAGGGTGGTCCAGATTTACACCTGCTATCCCAGCATAGTTAAGAGCATCCATTTCACTCTCAATTTGGACATTTCACTCACTGATTTCGACAATAAATTATATACACTCTACCAATAGATGCCTCCCTCCCCATCTCAGCTTTAACAATTTGGGCGACAGACATCACTTCCTTGCAAGTGGTCCCTCATGTTCAGATCATTCTAACTGATAGAGAGTTCCTAATCAGCAGCTGAACTGAAATGCCTCCCAGAGATCTTCCATCAGCTGGCACTGACTAGGCTCCCAAGGATCACATGGAATAAATCAAATTCCTTTTGGATGACCTTTCAGACATTTGTAGAATAATCATAATTCAACCACCTCTTAGTCGTCTCGAGGTTCAGTAATTTATTCAAGCTTCCCCAGGCTCTACCATCCCAAGTTAAGTGAATCACCACCTCCCCTGTTGCTCAGACCAAAGCCTAGTAGTCATACTCGGTTCCTCTCTCTCCTCTGCCCCCGATGCTCTCAGATGTATTTCCAAATGTCAGGCCACTTGCAGCATCTCTACTCCTACGACCCTGCTCCACGGCCCCATCATGTCCCACCTGGACTATGACAAAACCCACACAGAAGCCAGAATGGTCTCTTTAAAATGTTAAGTAGAGGGGCCAGCCCAGTGGCATAGTGGTTAAGTGCGCGCGCTCCACTTTGGCGGCCCAGGGTTCGTGGGTTCGGATCCCAGGCGCAGACCTAGGCACCACTTGTCAGGCCATGCTGTGGCAGGTGTCCCACATATAAAGTAGAGGAAGATGGGCACGGATCTTAGCCCAGGGCCAATCTTCCTCAGCAAAAAGAGGAGGATTGGCAACAGACGTTAGCTCAGGGCTAGTCTTCCTCACCAAAATAAGTAGATCTAATGGCTTCTAACTGCACTTAAAAAGAAACCCAAACTTCTCTGAGGCCTACAAAGCCCTACATAATCCACCTACTGCCAACTTTTCCAACCTAACCCTAACCCCGTATCACAATCTCCTCGTTCTTCACTTCCTCATTATGGTCATGCAGGCTCCTACTCATCATTTAGGATTGAGCTCAGGTGTCACTTCCTCAGAGAGGCCATCCCGGACCCCATAAATAAAAGAGCCAAAAGAGTCCAACTGCAGTAGACTCCAATCACTTTCTATCGCATTACTATGTTTTATTTTGTTCACAGGCCATTAGCATAGTCAGTTAAAAGTTCACTTGTTTAGAGTCTGTTTCTTACTGGAGTTATAACCTCCATGAGAGTGAGGACTTCTATCTGTTCCCTGCTGTATCCACAGAACTTAGAACACTGCCTGGCCCTTAGTACATACAGGATAAACATTTGCTTCATGAATAAATTCACCTGTTCCTGAGATTTCCATAGCGTCCAAATCCCTCCCCTCCTGGGTGACCCTCTTCTGGATAAATACCAATTTTAAATATAGTTTTTCAGTGAGATATCCTTTTGTAGAGAGAGGGAATCAGCCACTGGCTTATGGGTTTTACACAGGAATCTGTAGTGGGAAAGGTACAAGGCTGGTTCTCAGGTACTAGCAGGTGCCACCCTCAACGTCACCTAGAACTGAGGCAAGTCATTTCCTCTTCTGGGCCATGGCTGCCTCGTCTATAAGAGGAAAGTTTTTTGCCAGATGATTCTGAAAGTTCCATCCATTCTAAATTCTCATTTTTGCACAAGTTTTTCTTAAAGCTGGATATTCCCTGGGCATGACTCCACACTCGATAGTCTATCTTTGTCTCACCATGAAGGTTTACGATGCAAATACCAACATTTAGGAGAGAAGGGATGTCAGAATTGTTTTTACTTATTAATCCAAGTCAGACCTCAAAAGGCTGATGACTTCAAAAGACTTAAGGACACCTTAAACAGATATTTCAAATCTGAGCCTCTGGGACCCCAACGTGACTCACTCACACTCATTCTCATCAGATGCCTTATTTTGGAGCAGGTTGGAAAAAAAATTGTACCCTGTTATCCTATTATATTGGGTTCTCACTTTCCAGGGTTATCATGGTGTGCTTCCTGAGCCTACATCACACAATGACTCCTAAGTTAGATGGACAACTAGTCTTTTCAAAAACAGATACAAAATACAGTTGCGTGACCATGTTCCCTTCTTATCTTATCCAATCAGCCAGCGCCGGACCGCCCTTCCCAAATAACTCAGTTACTGTGAATGCACCTCAACCCTGATGACCAGGCCAGCATTCTCTTGCCAAGGAAAAGCTGACTTTCCAACATGAGACAGGTCATACCGGGTCTGAGCCCTTTCAAAAACTAAACACTTCAACAGATGATACCAAAATGGCATTCTTTCATCTTTTGACAAATATTTATTAAGTGCTTATCAAGTGACAGTTACTATGCTAGGGATATAGTGGTGAATAACACAGATGCCTTCCCCTTCACCATCATAGAACATACCTGGTCAAGGGAAAGGCATTCAACAAATACCTACACAAATAATTAATGAAGTGAGATGAATGACATGAAAGGAAGGCACAAGAAGCCATAAGAACAAATAAATGGAACAATCTACATCCGGAATGTGGGACAAAAAAAGGGCATTTCAAATGGTCTTCCCAGAGTAAGCTTAGCTGAGACCTGACCATACAAAGTTGCAGTTGGGTAGTCAGAGCACAGGGACTCAGTAGGCCCTCCACCAGATGCTTTGCCCCAGTTGATCCCAAGATGAGTTTTTCCTTGTCTGCAAGGCTTCCCTTAAATGCCTCTTCCTCACACAGGCCTTCCTGATCAACCTAACAAATTCAGCTTTCCAGGCACTCCTCCAACTCCTCACCAGTACTCTTGACCACAGCACCTGCTGATGTCCTTCCTAACACTTTTCTCAATTTGTTATTTCATACTACCTGGACACTCCAGGAAGATATGGATTTAATATACTCATATTCTTTTTGATCATTTTTAAACAGATGATATATGTGTTTTCATTTTTATATCTCTAACATATTTGATATAAAAAATTCATAAATCAGAAAAAAAAATCTAATTTTGGTTCCGAGTCTATGTTACTGCATCCCCTAGACTTTGAGCAGCTAAACTGCAGGAAGGGTATCTGTTATCCCTTTATTCTCAGGAATAGCACAGTATCTAGCAGATAGTAGGACATCTCTGACTGTTTGCTACACAGACAGGCCACACTTCAGACCAGAAAGCAAATCTTCAAACAGAGGAAGCTAGACTCATTTCCATCACTAGAAGAAGTCAAAGAACAGACCCCACTAATGGATGGCAGACAATCAAGGAGTCATGAATCCAAACAACAGCTCAAAAAATATGTCATGTATATACCCCAAAGAATTGAAAGCAGGCACTCAGTCAGATACTTGCCCATCAATGTTCACGGCAGCATTATTCACAATAGCCAAAACAGCTATTAGCTGTTAAATAGCTGGAAACAACCCAAATGTCCATTGACAAATGAATGGCTAAACAAAA
>JAQQSS010000225.1:0-18103 GCA_028646465.1 Rhinoceros unicornis
CCACTGACATTGCGGGTGGGGGGATGCTGTCCCAGCTCTCCCCTTGGCCTTCTCTGACGGTACCCCTGGTTTGGAAGAGAGTTGCCTTGTTATAGCTTGGTGAGTGCGGAAGTCTAGGCTCTCCATTTGGCTTTGCACCTTTGTCAAAAATTAGTTGACCACATATGTGTGGGTCTATTTCTGGACTCTCTTCTATTTCGTTGAGCTATTTGTCTGCCTTTGTGCTAATACCATACTATTCCAATTACCATACCCCTCCAACTTTGTTCTTCCTTTTCAAAGTTGTTTTAGCTCTTCTAGGTCCTTTGCATTTCCATACGAATTTTAAAATCAGCTTGTCAATTTGGCCATACCCGTTTCTATTACAGGTTAGTGCTGTAGTAGGAAAACATGGTTGCATGTTGCCTAATTTCATGGTCTTTATTAAATAATTAAAATGTGTTCAGAAAATGTCAGAAAACTTACGAAATACAGATAAGCAAAAATTTAAAAGATACATTAAAATCACCCAGACTTTGACTTTTAAAAGGTCATTTAAAAATATGTAGTATGGAATCCAATAGTGTATTATAGAATATGTATGTAGAGTGAGTGTGTTGCACGTGTATGTAGAGATATTGTATATGTGTGGGTATTCACATGTGTATTTATTCCAATGCGTAGAAGAAAGTTTAATAATATTAGTAGTGATTATTAGTAGTGGTATAGTTAGTAGTGATTATCTTTAGATGGCATCATTAAGGATGAAGTATGTTTAACCTTATCATTGCATTGTTCTCGTTCAGCTATTGAAAGCTAATGAAAGAATTATTCTATTACTATTGGTGTCCTTGGTACTTTAATAACAAACATGATATAATGAGATTAGAAATTTTGTTCCTTTTCATTTTCTTTGTTCTTTTCAAAAATAGTTCCATCAGAGTTCCTTTCTACTGCCAGCTAGCAAGAAGAAATGGGTTAGTAAACAGCGCAAGTTGATGCGTCTTCCGTTTGCAAGGTAATTGCTTCAAACCTTGGCTAAATATTGACTTGCACACTTCTGCCTGAATTGGACTTTAAATAGTTTTTATTTGGTCTGCTTCCTTTAAACATAGAAAAACATTTAAAAATAAATAATGAAATACTTGTTAACTTTGTGCTGGTAAACGAAATTGAACACATACGCTAATGGAATTCAGTTTTAAACTTTGAAACAATCTTCAGCTTTCCTATAGACTCTAGAGAAGAATGAGGCACTAGTGGATCTTTAGTAACGCGGGTTTGAATCACAGTGGTTCAAAGTATTTAGATTTTTTTTTTTGCCGAACATTGGCCCTTAGCTAACATCTGTTGCCAATCTTGCTCCTTTTTTCTTCCCAAAGCCCCAGTAAATAGTTGTATGTCATAGCTGTACAATCCTTCTAGCTGCTCTAGGTGGGATGCTGCCTCAGCATGGCTTGAAGAGTGGTGTGTAGGGCCGCACCGAGGATCCACACCGGCGAACCCCAGGCTGCTGAAGAGGTGTGCGTGAACCAAACCGCTAGGCCAGCCCCCGTATTGACATTTTCATATAACACAGTCCGTGTGTGTGTGTTATGTGTTGTTTGCGTTTCATCACCCTGTAGTTGCCTCCTGAGGTGGGAATGAGATGATTCGTGGTATTTGCTACAGGCTGTATCTTCAGGCCTCCAAGTTCACTACCCATCAGTTCAATGATCAGGTTCATCTGTAGGAGATGTAGTAGAACTCTTCAATTCTTTTCTTTCTTTTTCGCCAGGTCACCGCTGGCCTCACTGTTTTCTACTGGGTAAATCTGATAACTGTTTGTACCTTTATTATCTTGCATACTGCTCCAGACTTTAAAATAAACTTTCATCATTGCTTTCTCCTGACCCAAATTCCCATTTCTTGATTAATTTGATTGTAAGTCATAGTAAACACCCTATTTCAAACCTGTCGTTTTAAAGACAGTCACTGAGGTCCTGAGAGGTAAAATGACTTAATGAATTAATAGTATTGACAAAAATTCTCTTGTCTCTTTTAGACAATGTTCTTTCTTTTATATGTTATAGACTTAATGCTTTTAAGTGCACAAGCAAAGGCACTTGTATATTGAAATGCCATCTGTACCATAGTAAAAAATTCTTATATCTTAAATCTACTGTGTCACTTTGTATTCCTTCTGGTTTGTTGCATTGTTTTGCCTATTATGCTGCACTAGCACCACACTCCTCCTGTACATTTTAATGGCTGTAGTTTTAAAATAGTACATTTTGTTGTCTTCTAATCTTTTACTTAGTTCTTTTTCAAGAATATTTTGGCTGTCATTATGCACGCATTTTTTCATACCAATGTCATACAAATCAAATGTCAACCTGCCTTCCAAACAATATTATTGTATTTTTTAAGTAAACTTTTGTTTGAAGTACAATATACGGATTAGAAAAGTGCACAACTCTTTAGAGCATGGGAATTTTCACAAAGTGAACACTGTTGTATAACCAACGCCCAGATCAAGAAACAGAATACGACCAGGACCTCAGATACCACCTTGTGCCTCTTTCTAGTCTCTACTCACCACCCACCTGAGGATAAATATTACCCTGACTTCTAGATTAATCTAATAGATTACTTAGTTTTGAACTTCATAGAATTATGTCATTTAGCATGTATGATTTTTGTCTCTGGCTTCTTTCGCTCAGCATTGTGTCTGTGAGATTCATTCCCATTGTGATATGTAGATCAGTCATTCTCATTGCTGCATAGTATTCCATTGTATGATTATACCACAATTTATTCATCCCTCTGATGGTGAACATTTAGTTTTTTTTCTAGTTTTATTCTATTACAAGTAGTGCTGCCATGTACATGCCTTTTGATTAACGTATGTACACATTTCTGTTGAGTATATACCTGGGAGTAGAATTACTGGATTTACATATATTTGGCTCTAGGAGAAACTGCCAAACTGTTTTCTAAAGGGGTTATACCAATTTACATTCCTAGCAGGAGTACATGAAAATTCCTGTTGTTCTGTATCCTCAACAACACTTGGTGTTGCCTGTCTTTCTCATCTTAGCCATCTTGGGGTGTGTGTAGTGGTATTACATTGAGGTTTTAATTTTAATTTTCCTGATAACTAATGAAATTAAGTATCTGCTTATATGTTTATTTTTTTTCTATTGGGTTGTCTATCATTTTTTTACAGATTTGGAGGAGTTCTTTGTGTACGTTGTATGTAAGTTTTTTGTGTATTAGAAATATCTTTTACTCTATGGCTTGCCTGTTCACTCTCTTAATGGTGTTTTTAGGTAAACAGAAACTCTTTATAAAATCCAATTTATGTATCTATATAATCTATCTGTCTGTCTATCTATCTATCTATGTATCTATCTATGTATCCCCCACCCCTTATGGTTACTACTTTCTGTATCCCTTTAAGAAAACCTTTACTAATTGCAAGGTCATGAGGTGTTCCCTTGTGTTTTCTTTTAAA
This sequence comes from Rhinoceros unicornis, assembly GCA_028646465.1. Classification (NCBI taxonomy): domain Eukaryota; kingdom Metazoa; phylum Chordata; class Mammalia; order Perissodactyla; family Rhinocerotidae; genus Rhinoceros; species Rhinoceros unicornis. The sequence continues at coordinate 3,476 of JAQQSS010000225.1, forward strand.
AGCTTCATTACTTTCCCTTTCACATCTCACATTCACATTCTTCAATCTACTTGGAATTTTAGGTATGATGTGAGGAAAGTGTCCTCGTTTTTCATGCAGAAATTGTATTGACCTTGCGCCATTTATTGAAAAGACCATCCTTTCCCTGCCTCATTGCAGTGTCATCTGTATCATCAATCAAGTGACTGGCTGTGTATGGGTGTGTTTCTGAACTCACTGTTCTCTCATATGAGTTTTTTTGTCACTACCACACTATCTTAATTACTAGGTTAATAATAAGCCTTGATATGTGATAGTAAATCTCCATTTTATTTATTTTTTTCTTCTTGAATATTATGTTGGCTATTCTTGGCCCTTTGCATTTCCCTGTGAATTTTAGAATCAACTTATCAATTTACACACACACATGCATGCACACACACTCTCACACTTCTGGAATTTTGATTGGGGTTACATGGAATATAGTTCAGTTTGGGGAAAATCGACAGTTTGTAAAGTCAAGAGTTCCATTCATGAACATGGTATATCACTCTGTTTATTTAGATATTATGTATATTCTCTCAATGTTTTATAGTTTTTTGAATAGAGTTATTGCACATCTTAGATTTATTCCTACTTATTTGATATTTTTAGTGCTATTCTGAATGTTGTTGTTTTTTAACTTTCATTTTCTTCTTGATACTAGTGTATAGAAATACAATTAAGTTTTTAATATTGACTGTGACCAGTATTTCCAGTGACCTTGCTATTAATTTTAATAGTTTATCTGAGGTGTTTTTTAAAATTTTCTATGAAAATAATTTTACTATTTGTGAATAAGGATGGTTTTCTCTCCCCACCTTCATTTTACAGGACTTTTATTTTTTTCTTACCTTATTGCAGTGGCTACTTCTTGTTCAATAATAAATAAAAGTAGTAGTAGTGGGCGTTCTTATTGTGTTCCTATTATTTAATTTGTTTGCTTGTGGGTTTTTATAGATTTTCCTTAGATTAATGGCTGTTGAATTTTATCAGATGCTTTTCCTGTCACCATTAAAAAGATAATACTTTTTTCATTCTTTTTCTATTAATGCAATGAATTATAAAGATTGATTTTTGAATGTTAAACTGGCATTGCATTCTTACAGTGAACTGCTCCTGATAATACATCACTTTGATATATCATTCAATTCTATTTGCTAATTTTTTAAAGGATTTTTGCATGTATGTGGATAATGAAGATGGTTTATAATTTTCCTTTCTTGTAATATACTTTATCAAGTTTTGGTACTTATATTATTCGGGTCACAGTAAATGAATCGATAAGTGCGGTTCTTTTTCTGTTTTCTGGAAGTATTTGTGTAAAATTGCCGTTGTTTTTCTTTAAATGCTTGGGAGAAGTTTACCTGGACCTGTGGTTTTCTTGTGGAAAGGTTTTTGGTAATATCCCATTTTAATAGATATAAGAATATTCAGATTTTCTATTTCTTCTTGTGTCAGTTTTGTTGATATTTTAAAAGAATTTGTCTATTTCATATAAAATATAAAATTATTGGCCTACAGTAATTCATAATATCTCTAGTTATGTGTTTAATGTCTACAGGGTATGTAATGATGTTCTCTTTGTCTTTCTCCATATTGGCTATTTGTGTTTTCTCATTTTTCCCTTGATTAATTTTACTCTAAGGGTTTATCAATTTCATTCATCTTTGAAAAGATAATCATCTTTAGGGCTGTATTGATCTTTCTTTTTAGTATTTTTGTTTTCTATTACATTTATTTTTCTCATTATTTCATTTTTCTATCCATTTTGCTTTTACTTTCTTTTCAAGTTAAAATTTTCTTTATTACCATTATTATTTGTTTCTTGGGATTGTTTAGATTATTGATTTTCAGTCTTTCTTTTAAAAAATACAGCTCTTTCCTGTGAGTACTGCTTTAGCCTCATGCCACAATTTTTGGTATGCCATATCCTTATTATCATTCAGTTCAAAATATTTTTTACTTTCTGTTCTTATATATTTTTTGACCCATGGATCATTTACAAGTATATTATTTAATTTCCAAGTAGCTGGGTATTTTTTTCTAGTTACTTTTTGTTGTTGGCTTCTAGCTTAATTCCATTGTAGTTACAGAACATAGTTAAAATGATTTTAGGTTTTTGAAATTTATTGAGACCTGGATTAGAACACATTTTGGTCTAATTTAGTAAGTATTTGGGGTGAACATGAAAAGAATGTGTACTTTGTGGTTGTTGGGTGCAGTATTCTATGTATGTCAGTTGTGTCAAGTTTGTTGATTCTATTGTTTTCAGATCTTCTATAGCCTTCTTGCTTCTCTTGTCTGTTTATTCTATCAGCGATTGAGAGAAGTGCTGTAATCTACCGCTATGATCATGGATTCATCTATTTCTCCTTTTAGTTTTGTCCATTTTTGCTATATATATTTTAAAGTTGTTATGAGATGCATATAAATTTCAAATTGATTTCCTGATGAACTGATTATTTTATCAGTATGAAATATTTCTAGAAATGATTTTAAAGTCTACTTGTCTGATACACCATTTCCATGGTATACCTTTTTCTATAACTTTACTCTCAAATGCTCTCTTATATTTAAAATGCATATAGGTTCATCTTTTTTAAAAAATAAGTTCGGTATAACATCATAGAATATTTAGTATGTTTGCGTTTAATATCATTCCTGATATAGTTGGATTTATAGCTGCCATCTGGTTATTTTCTATTTGAACTACCTGTTTTATGTTCCTTTTTCTCTCCTTTCTTGATTTCTTTTGAAATCAAATGTTTTTCATTACAGTAGTGTCCCCCTTTACCTGCAGAGGATCCATTCCAAGACCCCCAGTGGATGCCTGAAACTGCAGATAGTACCAAACCCTTTTATAGTTTTTTTTTTGTATATATACATACCTATGATAAAGCTTAATTTATAAATTAGGCACAGGAAGAGATTAACAGCAATAACTAATAATAAAATAGAACAAGTATAACAATATATATATATTATATATATAAAAGTTATGTGAATGTGGTCTCTGTTTCTCTCTCAAAATATCTTATTGTACCATACTCACCCTTCTTGTGATGATGTGAGATGGTACAATGCTGACGTGATGAGATGAAGTGAGGTGAATGACGTAGGCATTGTGACAGTGCATTATTTTTGGACCTTGGTTGACTGGGGGTAACTGAAACTGTGGAAAGCAAAACCACGGATAAGAGGGCACTACTGTATTTGATTTTTCTTATCTGTTAACTTGGTATCTTCTATTCCTTTATGATTACTCTGGTGATAGCAATATTCATCCTTGATTTATTACACTGTCATACAAAATATTACTTCACCACTTCCTCAATAATTCTAGCAACTTAGAATGCTTCAATCCCACATTCCTGTGTTCTGCCTTTATATTATTATGTATTTTCATTCAGCATATATTTTAGTTCCACAAATTGCTACTTTCATTGTTTTGTGTAGTCAGTATTCATTTATAGTTACTTACATGTTTAACTTTTCTATTTTTTATATTGCTTCCTGCATTTTTTTATTGTATGCTCATTCATACTTATTTTTATTATTTTTTCAACTTTATTGAGGTAAAATTGGCCAATAAGCTTCCTGCATTTCGATATTTCCTTCTGTCTGAAGAAATTCTTTATTATTTCTTTTAATGCAAGTACTGGCAATACATTCACTCAGTTTTTGTTTTTCTGGAAACATACTTATTTCACCTTCATTTTTGAAGAGTATATTTATAATTTTAAAATTGGGGGCTGGGAATTTTCTTTCAGTAATTTAAAAGTGTCATTTCATTGTGTTCTAGCGTCTATCTTTTCTGTTGAAAAGTTAGCACCGTTTTTGCAAGTTTAAGAAGTTCCTTTTTATTCTGGTTTGCTGAGAGTTTTCGTAATGAATTTGCATTGAATTTTGTCAAATGTTTTTTTGTATCTGTGGAGACAATGATGACTTTTTTCCTTTGTTCTATTAATATGATGACTTCAATTGATTTTCTAATGTTAAACCAACTTTGCATTCCTAGAATAAATTCCACTTTGTCATGGAGTATTAGTCTGTCTATATATTGATAAGTTTGTTTTGCTAATATTTTCTTAAAGATTTTTATACTTGTGTTCCTAAGAGATTGATCTATAATTTTCGTATTATACCTGTGATAGGTTTTGGTAAGTGTTTTGCTGGCTTTGTAAAATGAGAGGAAAAGCATTCTCTTTTCCTCCATTTTCTGAAAGAGTTTATACAATTGGTATTTCTTCTTTAAAAGTTGGAAAGAATTCACAAGAGAAGTAATTTGGGTCTGGAGTTTTTAATTATTAATTTGATTTCTTAAATAGATACGGGGCTTTTCAGATTTTCTATCTCTTTTCAAGTCAATTTAAAAAGTATTTATATTTCTAGAAAATCATTCATTTCATGTAGGCAGTCAAGTATCTTGGTATAAAGTTGTTTATAATATGCCCTTATTCTTTTAATACCTGTGGCATCTCTAGTGAGATCCTGTCTTTCCTTCCTGATATTGGTATTTTGTGTCTTCTATCTTTCCTTTTGTTCAAACTAGCTAGAGTTTTATCAGTTTTATTGATCTCTTAAAAAACTCAGCTTTTGGTTTCATTGATTTTTATTACCAATTTTTCTTCCATTTCATATTTCATGGGTGTCTGCTCTTTATTACTTCCTTTTGTCTACTTATTTTTTTAAAAATTGAGATAATTCACAGATAAAATTTCTCATACCATGAAATTCACCCTTTTAAAGAGTACAGTGCAGTGGTTTTAGCATATTCACAAAGTTGTGCAACCTTCACCACTATCCAATTCCGCTGGAATATTTCCATCACTCCAAAAAGAGAGCCTGTATACATTAGCAGTCACTTTCCATTCTCCTCTTCCCTAGCCCCTGGCAACCACTAATCTACTTTCTATCTCTATGGAATTGCCTATTTTGGACATTTCATATGAATGGAATCACACAATATGTGGTCTTTTGTGTCTAGCTTCTTTGGCTTAGCATAACATTTTCAAGTTTCATTCATGTAGCAGCATGTATTAGTACTTCATTCCTTTTTTTATGACTAAATAATCTTTTATTGTATGGATATACTACTATTTTTTTATCATCAGTTAGTGAACATGTGTGGTATTTCCACTTTTTGGCTATTATGAGTAATCATGCTACATACCTTCATGTGAGAGTTTTTGTGTGAACATAGTTTTCATAGGTTATCTTGGGTATATACCTACAAGTAGAATTGCCAGGTCATATGATAACTCTACGTTTAACTTTGGAGGAACTGCAAACCTGGTTTCCAAAGCTGCTGCAGTGTTTTACATTCTGATCAGCAAAGTGTTAGGGTTCCAGTTTCTCCATATCCTCACCAACGCTTGTTATTGTCTATCATTCTGATTCTAGCCATCCTAGTGGGTATGGAGTTTTATCTCATTGTGGTTTTGATTTGGATTTCCCTGTAACTAATGATATTGAGCATATTTTCGTGTGCTTATTGGCCATTTATATATCAGGATCGTTCTCTGTTGATTATCTTTTTTTCTTGAGTTTGAATCATGTTTTTCTATGGTTTCATATGTTGAATAATATTGGACTGTATCCTGGACTTGGTGAATCTTATGTCACAGAAAATCTGGATTCACGTATGTTTTTCCAACAAGTTTGATGTTTTTATTTTAGTAGGTAGTTATGTTGTCTGAACTTAAACAACTTCTCTGTTATGAGTAACATATGAAATCTCATTTCAGGTCTTTTATCCTTGATGGGGCTGCTTGGAATCTTCTTCACATATATGTGATTCAGGAGTCAGCTAGATGTTTGGGGAGAGTTCATACACAAAACCTGGGGCTCCTCTCCCTACCTCTTGTTTATTTCCCCCATCACACACACTTGACAGCTGTTGTACTTGCCCCGAATTCTGCCTTTGAACTTGACTGCAGACTTCTAACTTTTTAAAAATGTGGCACTGACTGAAGTTGTCAACAGTGGGAAACTCACCCTTCTTCTAAATGTCAAACCCCCTTCAGTTTCTACTTGCTTTTTGGTCACTTTCCAGTGACTTCAGGTAATTGTTGTTTTATATTTTGCCCAAATTTATAGACATCATGTTTGATAGGGTTGGATTCAGTAGTAGCTATTCGGACATTACCCAGAAGTAGAACCTCTCTCCTCTCTTTTTATTTTCGTTAACCTGTATCTTCGAGTGGTGTAGATATTTCCTCCAAATGGCTGTTATACTAATAGTTTCCTTTAAATTTTTAAGAAGTATTTTGCAATATTTATTTTGACCATCATCAGTAATTTTTAAATGTCTATGGTTTGTTTGGCATACAAGGCAAAATCTTTAGCATTGGTGGATCTTACTTTTCATTCTTCGACTTCAAGAAGGTCAGCATATAAGATTATTTCTGTGGGTTTCTGTCTTTTCACCTCTATAGATTTAGCTGATGTAGGAATATGGCTTTAGTTTACATGGATGCCTTTTGGAAACATAGCAAACTTTATTTCACACATAACTTTACATGCAATTGTAGTTGTTTGAAACCAGAGGAAGAGTTTTGGGTATTCCATAAAATTGATTATAGGAAAACTATAAATATTATGCATGAGTATTTGTAAGTATGTTTGAACTTTATTCATTTCATTAGTATTATTAGCCTAACAGCCTAACCAGTGATTATATCAGTTATCTCCTTGTGGGGCCACTGGGATTGTGGAGATAAGAAGCATTCCTGCTTTATTCCAAGTTCTGTACTAGTAGAAACTGTCTGTTTTCTACCTGTTATTGTCTTTGTTGAACACAAAAAGGTAGCAGGGTGCGTTCGTGGTTTTATCTTAAATAAATGGAATATAGAAAGTACTATCCATGTAATTTTCTAAATACTTTTTGTAAAATACAAAATTCCTCATTCTTTCTCACTTGCCTTTAGGGTTCCATTAGCTTCAAATGATGATGATGATGATGTTAAAGAGAAACTGCAATGTGACGACAATATTATATCAAAGACATCAGCTGTTAGTCCCTCTTCAGTATCAATAAGACAACCTTTATCAATGCAGTACAATTTGGAATAGTTATTTCTTAAAGAAAATAATCAGACTGTGTGTGGTTTAGATGATTCAAAACATATTTTTTCTATTGATATACTTCCCATCATAGAGTGTGCTTGCACAAACCTAGATGGTATAGTCTATTACACACCTAGGCTATTAGTACTAATCTTGTGGGACCACCATCGTATATGTGGTCCGTCGTTGACCAAAATGTTTTAGACAGTGCATGACTGTAAATTTATTTAATTTCATCTTCTCCTTTTCATAGATACGAAAATTGTATCTATGATACAATAGCTATCTAGATAGGTGTGGTGAGTTTTTCAAAATCATAACCAGTTAGCAGTAAAGCAAAAGCTTGAGCGTGGCTAATGGTTGAGCAAGAGAAAATGATGACACTTACATTGTATTTACATGGTATTTCAGAATAATAATCCTATGGTGCAGGCTGGCTTATGTGTTTGTTATAGATTTTCAGATTGGGCTATGAAACCATAACTATATTGAATTTACACCTTAGAATTATTTTTACTTTCTCAAAATGTATGTGCGTATGTACAATTTATATATACCTCAGCTGCCTCCTGAAAGCCTTTCGACGGTAATCCTTCTCAGAGTTATCACTGTTCTTTGGGCTCGTTCCTGGCCTCCTCCTACTCTAGAGATATATGTTAATGGCTCTACTTTTGGCTCTTCACTCTACTGTTGGGACCAAAGCTGAGTGAATTCTCAGGAACTATTTTCCATAGACACAAATGTTTATAACAGAGGTTATGAACACTCTGATCATTTCTACTTTATTTTTTGTCAGCATAGGTTCTTTATGATACAAGTATCTGAACAGAGCACGTTGTCAGAAATCCTCTCTGTGAAACAGCTTGATTTCTAATCTAATTTGTTTAAAATAATAAATTTCATGTCATTACTTATTTCTTTTCTTTCTTTCTTTCTTTTTTTTTTTCTGTGAAGAAGATCAGCTCTGAGCTAACATCCATGCTAATCTGCCTCTTTTTGCTGGGGAAGACCGTCTCTGAGCTAACATCTATTGCCAATCCTCCTCCTTTTTTTCCCCAAAGCCCCAGCAGATAGTTGTATGTCATAGTTGCACATCTTTCTAGTTGCTGTATGTGGGACGCAACCTCAGCATGGCCAGAGAAGCGGTGCGTCGGTGCGTGCCAGGGATCCAAACCCGGGCTGCCAGAAGCAGAGCGTGCGCACTTAACCGCTAAGCCACTGGGCCGGCCCACATTACTTATTTCTGATGGTTGTTTCCCTTTATTTTATAGAAAACCACTCAGACCAAAGTTCCAAGAGTTCTCTAGTGAGTGAGATAAGAAATGTCCAGTCAATCAGCAACAGAAAGGAGAAACCATCTCCTAGTAACGTGACTGAAAGGAAAAAATGTATATCATCTTGGAATCAAATAACCCTGCAGATACTCCCTGTGTGACAGATTTAGATCAACAACAGATTTCAAGTCCAGGATTAAATCAGAATAATGAGATAAATAATCCTACTAATGAAACGAATATTAAAATGCAAAGAAACATGCAGTGCCTTCCTGACACCTCTGAGTCTGCAGATGAAGCTACTGTAGAGCTCATGAATCAAGTTCAGGGTCATGGTGACTTTCAGTTGCAGAAAACTGTGTATGCTGCTGACATGGATTTAACTGCAACTGAAGTAAGCAAAATTGCCACAGTTTCAACAGGCACTAACAATAAAAGTAATAAAAAACCAAATGATTGTGGAATGAAAACTTCCATAAAAGTGAAAGATTCATGCTCTGAAAAAAAGAAAGACAGATCAAAGAGACATTTTAAAAATAGTTCAGATGTGGATATTGAGGAAAAGATTGAAAACAGAACAGAAAGAAGATCTGTTGTCCTGGATGGCGAAGGGGATTCAGAAGATCCAAATTTTATTTTCAGTACTGAACAGCTGACTCAGTTGAATATCCTGAAGAAGATAACACTTCGTAATGGCTTTGATCAAGATGACAGACAAAGTACACAGTATACAAAAAAAAAAAAAAAAAAAAAAAATGAAAAGAATACATGGAACAGATGAGCAAGAAGAAACATGCTTGTTCTACCAAAGTTCAGATAAATTCCAACAGGAGAGTAAATTTGATAAGCGTCAGAGTTCTCTAGCTTGTAATAAAGGTAAAGCTTCTAGACAGACATTAGTGCTTCATAAGTTAGCAAAAGGTAACTTATTCCCAAACTAAAAGGATAAACAAACCATTTCTGAAAAGCTGGAAGTCACAAATGAATTTCAAACAGCTGATCTTTCTGCCAAAGATAATGGAAATTTACATGATTATGAGACCCAAAATAAGTTGGATTTGAAAAAGCATGTCACTGATATGCAACCTGCTCAGCAAAGTGAATCAAAAATAAATAAGAAGCTTAGGCAGGAAGTAAATCAGAAGACAGAAATAATTTCTGAAGTGAATTATTTAGATGATGACAAAAGTGTGTATTGCCCAGAAAAGGATAACTCTTTCTTCCTAACCCAGAAGGATAAAGCAGTCATCCCTGAAAACCAAGAAGACCCAAGCAAGTTGACAACACCTGCTCTTTCCACCAAAGATAGTGGAAACCCATATGATTTTGAGACTCAAGATGTTTTGATGGTGAAAAAGCCTGTCCATGGTTTGCAGCCCGCTTGTCAAAATCAATCAGAAATAGATAAGAAGCTTAGGCAGAAGGTATATCAGAAGACAGAAATAGTTTCTGAAATCAACCAAATCTATGAGAACAATGGCAAAGGCATACATGACCCAGAAAAAGGTAACTTATTTTCTCTAACCCAAAAGAGTAAAGAAGTCATCCCTAAGAATCTAGAATACTCAAATGAGTTTCAAACAGCTGATCTTTCCACCAGAGGTGATAGGAACCTATGTGATTATGAGACTCGAAATATTTTGGGGGTGAAAAAGCATGTGACTGATATGCCACCTGCAAAGCAGGATGAATCGAAAATAAAGAAGAGGCTCAGGCAGAAAGTAAGTTGGAAGACAAAAATAATTTTGGAAATGAACCGGATAAATGAATTTAAGAACAAAGGTGTGCATGACCTAGAAAAATGTACGTCTTTTCCCTAACCCAATAGGATAAAGAGACCATTTCTGAAAGACCGGATGTAACAAATGAATTTAAAACAGCTCATCTTTCCACCAAAGATAACTGAAATTTATACGAGTATGAGACCCAGAATATGTTGGATATGAAAAAACGTGTCACTGATATGCAACCTGCTCAGCAAAATGAATCAAAAACAAATAAGAAGCTTAGGCAGAAAGTAAATCAGAAGACAGAAATAATTTCTGAAATGTTCCAAATACATGAGGGTATTTGGGATAAAGTCGTGCCTGGCCGAAAAAGCTATACCAAAGATCTTGGTCTTAAAATAGATAAATCGAAACAAAGACTTGAATGCCAAGGTATTATCAGTGGAGATGTATGGAAATCAAGAGTAATGAAAACGAAAATTGTGATCAAATTTCCAATCCTTACAAACTTGTTCAAAAGCATGGGAAAGAATCATCAGGCAAGGCAAAGAACATTTTAGCAAAAAGTGAAAACAAACCTATTTTGCAGTTAACAGATTCTTCAGAGATGTGTATGTCCTTAGAATCAGGTTCAAAACATGTTCCTAATGAAGCCGATTCTGATCCTGGAAACCACATGGAACCACGTGAGAATCCAAAGCAAATAACTACAGCTCTGAATAGGAAAAGAGAGATCTCCTCTGTGGGAGTGATAACAGAAGGAGGGTGCCAGGCCAAAGAAGTCAGTAAAATGACATCCAGATCCAAAAGAAAGACCTTCAAAGACCCTTCTCCAGACGGCCGTGAAGTAACGGACACCCTTCAGGGAGTATCAGTTGAATCTGAACAAGCTGATAAGGAAACAAATTTGGAAAATGAGAAAATTGTCACAATTAAGCCAGACTTTTACCTAAAGATGTTTACATCTTTATCTCAGATATATTCACCTAACATACAAGAGCCTTCCTGTAACAGTGTTCTTCAGGGTTCAATACTTTTGAGTATTTCTTCTAGCAATAAGCTGGTAATTAAAGAAAGTTTTTCCTGGATTGCTCACCAATCTTTCAAATAAGTGATGATGTGCGTGAGAAGAGGGAAGGGATGAAATTTAAAGTGAATCAGAGAAGGCAAAAATCAGGAAAATGTAGGTCAATACCTGAGGTGATCAAGTTTTAAATGTATATATTTTGTCCCTTAACCAGTAAAATATTTCCTATTATAACTGATATTTTTACGGAATTTAAGAACACTAGTTAACTGTGTAGCCTCATCTATAGAAACAATATGAAGCAATTTAAAAAAAGTTTAATACTTTGGGAAGATAACTGTGAGAGTGTCTTGGACATTTATAACCTAAAACACGGATTTGGCCTTTACCACAGAGTTCTCTGATAATGACATTAGGCAGATAATGTTCCTTCTCACATATTTGAAGGAAATTGAGTGTTTTAGATGTATATAATAGTGAATTGCCCTGGTTTGCTTTTACCAAAGACAATTGCAAGTTTCTTAAGGGTGAGACTCTCTCCAGCATATATTTAATGTGATCAAAGCATTATTCTAGGTATCTTAGAGGATTTAAAAATAACCAATACTGGAGAGAAGTCAAGATGGCAGCATAGGCAGACCGTGAACTCACCTCCTCCTGTGGACACAGCCAATTTACAACTACTCTTGGAAAAATTACCCCTGAGAGAGAACTGAAAACTGGATGTGAGGACCTCCTGCAACAAACGACAATCCTAATTGAGGTGGAAGAGACAGAAATTCCCTTCTGGAGAGAAAAAACGCCACCTTCACAAGCCGCCAGCTTTCATAGCTACCCAGGAGCAGGCCAAAGGTATGCAGCCCTCCCTGGAGGAGTGGGGCCCTGAGCTGGGGCACACCCCTGCTGTAGGCATTTTTTGGACCCAGCACAATCAAGATGAGTGGTATAATATCTGACTTTGCTTTCTACTAAAACATGGGGGAGTACCCCCAGAAAAGCTGATTCACAAAGAAATTAAAACTGGCTCTTAAAGGGCCCACGCACTAACTCACCCATTTCAGAAAGCAACCTAAAATCAGCAGAAAGAAAGGTGCACAGCCCAATGGGGAAAAGAGACTCACCTGACTGATAGGCTCTGAGTGCATTTCAGTGAGAGGTGAGACCTCTCCAGGGACTGAGACATTGGTGGTGGCCACTGTGGTGGCCTGGTGTGGGCGTGCTGACACAGACGCCATTGGAGTTCTCCCTGGGACCTGCTAGCCCAGGGTCTGCCCCACCCGCTACAGCACCAATTTAATCCAGCTCAGCCAGGGCAGGCAGCCCACCCTAGGGACTGGCCCCACCCAACAAGCCCTCGGGCTACTTGTGGGCCTGCTAAGGGAGCTGTCTGGGGTCTCCACAGCCTAGTTACTGGGTCCGCCTCTGTAGGGCAGGGTGTGTGCAAGGAGCAGGTAGAGAGTGTGGGGCTCCCACCTTGGAGAGACTGGGTCCACTTCAGGAGGTTGGGGCACGCTCATGGGGCAGGACTGTGTTGACTGTGTGTGGACCTGTAGGTGGTGGGGCTTCTCAGCTACAGAAGACTTGTGCTTCTCAAAGAGTGACATAGGGGGTTGGCCCCACCTTCCAAAGCCTGAAACAATTGGGTTCTCCCATGCCTGAGGCCAGCCCCACCCAGCTGCAATCCTCAGAGAGTTGACAAGGGACCTAAAGGCTAGAGGCTTATAGCAATTGTAAGCCCCTGAGCCTAACAACCTGCCATGCTGGGGGCCTACACACTTAATAGAAATACGGCAACAGGAATGTGCTATTGGACCTTGCAGCCAACTGTGCTGGGACACCCCACTCCTGATAAAGATACTGAAGGGCCCACAACAACTACAAGCAGCTGAAAATTACAACAGCTGGCCAGGGGCATAGCTCAGCCTCCCTGGGCACCTACGGAAAGAACAACCCCTCCACAACAGAAGGACACACATAGCCCACACTGGGGTCACTCCTGGAACATTTGCAATTGGAGAGGGGAGGGAAGCACACTGCAAGATCTCCTAAGGCATCACCTATATAAGGTCACCTCTCCGAGAGCAGGAGACGTAGCTGACCTACATAATACATAGACACAAGCACAGGGAAAGAGGCAAAATGAGGAGGAAAAGGAATACATTCCAAGTAAGGAAACAGGAGAAAACCCCAGAAAAGGAACTAAGCGAAACAGAAATGAGCAACCTACCAGAAAGAGTTCAAACAAAGAGTGTTAAGGATGCTCACTGATCTTGGGAGAAGAATGGATGAACTCAGTGAGAATGTCAACAAAGAAATGGAAGATATAAAAAAGAACCAATCAGAAATGAAGAATACAATACTGGAAATGAAAAATTCACTAGAGGGACTCAAAAGCAGAGTAGAGGATGTGGAATAATGGATCTGCGAGTTGGACGAAAGACTAGAAGAAATCACCCAAGCTGAACAGATAAAAGAAAAAAGAATTAAAAAGAGTGAAGACAGTCTAAGGGACCTCTGGGACAACATCAACAGCACTAACCTCTGTGTTATAGGGGTCCTAGAAGGAGAAGAGTGAGACAAAGGGGCGGAGAATCTATTTGAAGAAATAATAGCTGAAGACTTCCCTAACCTAAGGAAGGAAACAGACATCCAGGTACAGGAAGCACAGAGAGTACCAAACAAGATAAACCCAAAGAAGCCCACACCAAGACACATCATAATTAAAATGTCCAGAATTAAAGAAAGAGAGAATCCGAAAAGCTGCAAGAGAAAGACAAGTTACATACAAAGGAAACCCCATAAGACTATCAGCTGACTTCTCAGCAGAAACCTTACAGGCAAAAAAAAGAGAGTGGCATGATATATTTAAAGTGCTAAAAGGAAAAAACCTACAGCCAAGAGTACTCTACTCAGCAAGGTTATCATTCAAAATGGAAGGAGAGATAAAAAGTTTCCCCGACAAGCAACAATTAAAGGAATTTGTCACCAAGAAACCAGTACTACAAGAAATGCTAAGGGGACTTATTTAAGGAAAAAAGAGAAGACCACAAATAGGAAAAATTATTTATTTCCATGATAAGAAGGTAATCGATACAAATGCACAAAAAAGAGATTAGATATGATATCAAAAACATAAAATGTGGGAGGAGGGGAGTTAAAGAGTAGAGCTTACAGCCAGAGGTCAAATTAAAGAGACTATCAACTTAATATAGACTGCTATATATGTAGGTTACTGTATATGAACCCCATGGTAATCACAAACCAGAAACCTATAGTAAATACACAAAAAACTAAGAGAAAGGAACCCAAACATAATACGAAAGAAAGCCATCAAACCGCAAGGGAAGAGAGCAAGAGAAGAAGAAAGGAACAGAGAACTACTAAAACACCAAGAAAAAAAACTTAAATAATGGCAGTAAGTACATACTTATCAGTAGCTACTTTCAATGTTAATGAACTAAATGCTCCAATTAAAAGGCTGACGGGATGAAAAAACAAGACCCATATATAT
>JAQQSS010000226.1:0-17951 GCA_028646465.1 Rhinoceros unicornis
CCTTTGGCCATTTTTTGATTGGGTTGTTCATTTTTTTGTTGTTGAGTTGTATGAGTTCTTTATATATTTAGGAAATTAACCTTTGTCAGATATGTGATTTGCAAATATTTTCTCCCAGTCAGTGGGTTGTCTTTTCATGTTAATGGTTTCCTTTGCTGTGCAGAAGCTTTTTAGTCTGATGTAGTCCCATTTGTTTATTTTTTTCTTTTGTTTCCCTTGCCTGAGTAGACATGGCATTCAAAAAGATGCTGCTAACACCGATGTCAAACAGGGTACTGCCTGTGTTTTCTTCTATGATTTTTATGGTTTGGGTCTTACATTCATGTCTTTAATCTATTTTGAGTTAATTTTTGTGTATGGTGTAAGATAATGGTCTAGTTTCATTCTTTTTCATGTGGCTGTCTAGTTTTCCCACCACTGTTTATTGAAGAGACTTTCCTTTCTCCATTATATGTTCTTGGCTCCTGTGTCGAAGATTAGCTGTCCATAGATGGGTGGTTTTAGTTCTACAAAAATCAGTTGAATTTTTATACTCTAATAATGAACTAGCAGAAAAAGAAATAAGAATACAATCCTGTTTACAATCACAACAAAAAGAATAAAATATCTAGGAATAAGTTTAACCAAGGAAGTGAAAGACCTATACATGGAAAATTATAAGACATTATTGAGAGAAATTGAAGAAGACATAAGGAAATGGAAAGATGTCCCATGCTCATGGATTGGAAGAATGAACATAGTTAAAATATCCATACTACCTAAAGCAATCTACAGATTCACTGCAATCCCAATCAGAATCCCGATGACATTCTTCATGGAACTAGAACAAAGAATTCTAAAATTTATATGGGAAAACAAAAGACCCTGAATAGCCATGTAATCCTAAGAAAAAAGAACAAAGCTGGAGGTATTACACTCTTCAATTTCAAAATATACTACAAAGCTATAGTAATCAAAACAGCATGGTACTGGCACAAAAACAGACACACAGATCAATGGAACAGAATCAAGATCTCAGAAATAAACCTACACATCTATGGACAGCTACTTTTCGACAGGGGACCCAAGAACATACAATGGAGAAAGGAAAGTCTCTTCAATAAATGGTGTTGGGAAAACTGGACAGCCACATGCAAAGTAATGAAAGTAGACCATTATCTTACACCATACACAAAAATTAACCCAAAATGGATTAAAGCCTTGAATGTAAGACCTGAAACCATAAAACTTCTAGAAAAAACCACAGACAGTATGCTCTTCGACATCAGTATTAGCAGCACATTTTCAAATACCATGTCTGACCAGGCAAGGGAAACAATAGAAAAAATAAACAAATGGGACTACCTCAAACTAAAAAGCTTCTGCACAGCAAAGGAAACCGTCAACAAAACAAAAAGACAACCTAACAAATGGGAGAAGATATTTGCAAACTATATATCTGATAAGGAGTTAATATCCAAAATATATAAAGAACACATACATCTCAACAACAAAAAAACTAACAACCCAATTAAAAAACTGGCAAAAGATCCGAATAGCCATTTTTCCAAAGAAGATACACAGATGACCAATAGGCACATGAAAAGATGTTCAATATTACTAATTACTAGGGAAATGCAAATCAGAACTACAATGAGATATCACCTCAGGCCCATCAGAATGGCTATAATTAACAAGACAAGAAATAACAAGACAATAATAACAAGTGTTGGAGAGGATGTGAAGAAAAAGGAACCCTCATACACTGGTGATGGGAATGCAAACTGGTGCAGCCACTATAGAAAACAGTATGGAGATTCTTTTAAAAATTAAGAATAGAACTATCATAGGATCCAGCTATTCCACTGCTGGGCATTTATCCAAAGGACATGAAAACACAAACGCGTAAAGATATATGCACCCCTATGTTCACTAAGGCGTTATTCACAATACCCAAGATTTGGAAACAACCTAAGTGCCCATCAAGGGATGAATGGATAAAGAAGACATGGTATGTATGCACAACAGAATACTACTGAGCCATAAGAAATGATGAAATTCAGCCATTTGTGACAACATGGATGGACCTTGAGGGTATTATGCTGAGCAAAGTAAGTCAGAGGCAGAAAGTCAAATACCATATGATCTCACTCATAAACAGAAGACAAAAACAACAACAAACAAACACATAGATACAGAGATTAGATTGGTTGTTACCGGAGGCGAAGAGGGGAGGAGAGAAGGGCAAAAGGGGTGACTGGGTGCATGTGTAGGGTGATGGATGGTAATTAGTCTATGGGTGGTGAACATGATCTAGTCTACACAGAAAACGAAATATAACGATATGCACCTGAAATTTATATAATGTTATAAACCAACGTTACCTCAATAAAAAAAAAGAAAATTCTAAAAGAAAGAAAGAAAGACAAGGGGACATATCATAAGAAAAAAAATCACCTTCCTTTCAAAACCTTATACTCTTTTTTAATTTTTCTTTCCCAAATGGATTAGCTAAGACCTCCAGGGCAACACTTTGTAGAAGTGATGATAGTAGACACTCTTCTTAGGTCCCTTATCTTAAGGGGACATCTTGGTGTTTTCTCACTTTAAAAGTGTTTGCTGTATGTTTTTGTTGTAAATTCCCATTGCCAATTTCCAAAAGTTCGTTTATATTTCTTTTCTTTTCTTTTCCTTTCTTTTCTTTTCCTTTCTTTCTTTTCTTTTCTTTTCTTTTCTTTTGTTGAGGAAGACTGGCCCTGGGCTTACGTGTGTTGCCAATCTTCCTCCTTTTTTTCTTTTTTCTCCCCAAAGCCCCAGTACATAGCTGTATATCCTAGTCGTACGTCCTTCTAGTTCTATGTGGGATGCCGGCTCAGCATGGCTTGATGGGCGGTGAGTAGGTCCGCACCCAGGATCTGAACTGGTGAAGCCTGGCCTGCCCAAGCTGAACAAATTCAAGTGCTGTGCCACTGGGCCAGCCCCTGTTTATATTTCTAATTTGCTAACAGTCTTTATCATGAGTTGATATTGAACTTTATCAAAAGCTGTTCATCATCTATTCAGATGATATGATTTTTCTCTTTCGGTCTTTTAATCTGTCATGAATTATATTGATTGAATTTCTACTACTAAAATCAACATTAAATTCCTGATTTAAACCACCTTGGTCATGACGTATTATTTTTACATATTGTTGGATTGAGTTTGCTAAAATTTTGTTTGGAATTTTTTCATCTAGATATTAAACCATGATGATCTACAATTTCCCTCTCATACTTTACTTGTCCACTTGGTTCTCAAGATTATGCTAGCCTCGTAAAATTCATTAGGGAGTGTTCCCTCTTTTTGTATTCTTGTAGAGAGTTGTGTAAAATTAAAATTCTCTCTTCCTTAAACCTGCTTGTTAAAACTTGCTGTGATAATTGAAGGAAATATTTTACCACTGATTTATTACATATAATGATTATAGAATTTCTACTTTGATCCATGAGTTATTTTTAATGTTTTTTTTAAATTCTTAAACATATGAATGTTTTTATAGTTATCATTTTATTACGAATTTCTAATTTATTTGCATTGTGGGATCAAAGAATTGTGGCTGGTATCATATCAGTCCTTTGAACTCTCTTGAATAATTACTTTTTAATCAGAAGAATCCTAGATATTATGTTTTAAGAAGTAAAAACATCCCACCCAAGATATTTATTAATTGTAAATGGGAAAATAGTAACTTTACAGTAGGGAAACCTGGCAGACACCACCTTATCCAAGTGATCAAAGTTAACATCATCACTAATGGGATAAAACAGTATCGTGTGCCTTCTGTTATGATGCACTGAGAAGGACATAACAGCAATTCTATCGTATCCTTGCTAAAAACGCATAACTTGAGTTGAGAGACATCCTCCAGAGTAACAGGCCTATCCTTTTCAACAGTGGCAAGGTCATCAAAGACAAAGACTGGGGAACTGTTCTAGATTAAAGATTAAAAAACATGAAAACTAAATGTAGTATGTGATCCTAGATTGAATCCTAGACCAGAACTTTTTCTCTTTTGCCATAAAGACATTTATGGGACAATTGATAAAATTCAAATAAGGTCTACAGATTAGATAATAGTATTGCATCAGTGTTGATTCCTTGATTTTGATTATTGTACAGTGAATGTCCTTATTTTCAGGAAACACCCACTGAAGCATTAGAGATAAAGGCGTATCATATACGCAACATACTCTTAAATGTTTCAGGAAAAAATTGCAGTAGGAGGAATAGGAGAGAGAAGGCCTTCAGGATAATCTATGGTCAAAGGACTCTGGGAACAGAGACATCTGTGACATCCTAATATCTAATTTTAAATGTTCGCCTTTCACTATATGCAAACCTTTACTAAGTTTTGCTAAAAGTAGGGCCTGATGTTTCCTGTTATTTGGGAAATAAAAGAAGAGACCACTTTCTTCTTGGTATACAGAGGAGCATAGAGGAGGCAGAGCTTGGAAAAGCTGTCATGTCAATCCAGGAGGTAACCAGCAGGGCTCCTGGCACAGCAGTCCAGAGCAGAAAGTGGTAGGAGATGACCAGAAGAGATCTGTGGAACATGGAAGCATTTCTGGCATTCTCAGAAATCTTACTGGAGGGAAACTAGATAAAAGACCAAACTTTCTGTATTTACACAGGAGAGCTCAGATGATATTTGGTGAACATTAAAAATCTTGGTGACTCTGATAGCTGGAGAATTTAGGGACATTCATATTGCAAATGAATAGTTTTTTCTGCTATAAAGTAAAAGAAACTGAACTAATCACTTTGACTGTCCCTCCCTTCCCCTTGTGTCAAATCTAGAGGCAAGAGAAAGAGTAAACACAGGTGCTATGGAGTTTTGGGTCATACAGATTCCCCAGTGTATAAAGAGAACCTCATCCTAGTCTTCAGACTAGGAAGGTGGGGTGTGGTAGACATGGGGATGCACCACCCATATCCCCCTTCAAGGAAGGACTTGCTCAGATTTGGAGAGGGCAGTCAGGAGACAACCTCTAAATGTTAGCTCCTTCAGGACCTGCCTCAGCAGCAGTGAGCTGTGTTGCCTGGGGTCACGAGCCACTCCCAGGCTCACAACTCACAATTGACAACTAGAAAATGAGATGTGACAATATAAAGGCTCAGCCATTCAGCTCAACACAGGACAACTCTGTTGGGCACGATTCACTCCTTAGCATCCTGCCAGGTTGGCTGAGATTTTCTTGAGGGCTGCATCACGGTTCAACTTCTTTCTCTATCCAATTCCGCTTTCTCCCCTTTTTTTTCATGGAGTTGATCTTGCACCTGAAACTCCATCTCAGCATCTGCTTCCAGAGAACTCAACCTGCAACAAGGAATGTGAGGATATAGCAGAGTATAATAGCCACAAGAAAGATAAATATTGTGGCAGACATAAGTTGATATATGAACAAAAACATTTCACTACCTAAGGTGAGTAGGAGGAACAAAGAGAGGACCATGGGTTTAGCATGAAAGGAGATGAGGACGAGGTGGGCATATGTTTGGATGTTGGTTCTGATGCTTTTACAGAAACCCCAAATTGACAATGGCTTAAAGAAATTACAAGTTTATTTCTCATACAGAAGTAAAAAATGATGCGTTAGCTCTCCTTTGAGAAGTCATCAAAGTCCAAGTTTCCTTCCATCTTGTTGCTCTGCCTCGCTCACCATGCTTCACATTTGAATCAGTAAAGACTAGATTATGATGCAGGAACAAACCATCCCAAAATCTCAATGACTTACAACAAACATTTTGTTTCTTGCTTATACGGCATGTCTGTTGGGGGTTCACACTGGCTCCATTCCACATTCTCCTCATGTGCGGATCCAGGCTGCCAGAAGACCCCCTATCTGAGACATTGCCAGTCTAGTGGCAGAAGGAAACAAGAGCAAGGAGAAACTACATGATGGCTCTTAGAACTTTTGCTCAGAGTAGCACCCATCACTTCTATTCACATTTAATTGGCCAAAGCTAATCACACAGCCAAGCTTGATTTCAGTGGAGCAGTAAGTGTAATACTAACCTAGGCAGGGACAGAAAATACTTTGGAAAAGAATATAATATATCACAAGCATTTGCTCACAAAGACTCACTTCTCTTCCTTTCGCATTCAAGATGTGCACCCCCTCCCTAAAGGAAACATCTGAAAAATTCCATCTCAGTGGGATGTCCCACCATAGACAAAGTTCACATCTTATGATAGTCTTTATATCAGGTCTAGATATGACTTCTTCTGGAGATTCATGAATTAAACATACTAATTATCTACCCTCCCACGCACACACAACACATACACACTATACAATGTGGAACAGTAATAACCTCAATAAATCCTCTCATTGAAGTAGGGGAAGAATGGGAGGCACAGAATAGTCACTGGTCCATAGAAATTCTGAAATCCTCCTGGGCAGACATTGTGAGGACTTCTTACCTGGAGAAGGGAGTGTTCCTTGATCAGTTTTGCTTCCAGGAAATTGTTCTCCTGTCCATTATTCCCCACGATTCTTGGTTTCATCCTCAGGGATTTCATCCTTTTCCATCATCTTCTTCAGCCACATTTAAAGAGGGAATTGAGAACCACGCCCTCCCGGGATATTAGGTGGATTTCTCAACATACCACCTGCCCATACAATGTTGGGGGGCCAAGGGTTGTTTTAAGCCTCAAAGAGTCACAGTTTTGTTTTTTCAGTCCAGGTTATGGCTCTTTGGCAATTCAACTTTCTCAAAAACATTTTTGTAGTTGTTGTTTGTGCCAATACCTAATACCAATGCCAATACTCCATGTGCCGATACCTAGAATTATACTTCTCTGTTTAGATTTAATTACATGTACCTTGAGCTTAGCAGGCTCATGCATTCAGGAGAGACCTATGCATTCAGGAGAGACCTACGCATTCAGGCTCTTTGA
Organism: Rhinoceros unicornis; assembly: GCA_028646465.1. Taxonomy (NCBI): domain Eukaryota; kingdom Metazoa; phylum Chordata; class Mammalia; order Perissodactyla; family Rhinocerotidae; genus Rhinoceros; species Rhinoceros unicornis. The sequence continues at coordinate 6,923 of JAQQSS010000226.1, forward strand.
GGCACATTGTCCACCGAAAGGGTTTATTCACTGCCAACCTAATTGATTCAGAGGTTTCAACCATGGGTTTAATAGCCACTTCATTAACTGCATCTTTGCCAAGAAGCTGAGTTTGAATTAGTCTTTGTTACCCAAAGACCTTCTTAGATTTCTTTTATTAGTTGGAGATGAGACATATATGCAACTTCTTACCCTAGAAAGTCCAAAAATATCTAGACTCTCTATTTTCTTCCCTTCTTGCTTGCAAACAGGTAAATGCTTTTCTAAGCACATCAGTTTTTTTCCTTCTGAATTAATTACCTTATCAAATAGCAACCAAGGTGAATTACCAACACCTGTTTCCTAATCTCTTACTCCAAATCCACAGGCTCATTTAATACATTATCTTCATTCTAAGTTATTGAAGGTGACTGTTGGATTGATGTTGAAGGTGAAGTTATTATCCTAAGTGAAGTAAGTCAGATGGAGAAAGCCAAATACCCTATGAGTCCACTCATAAGTGGAAGATAAAAATAACGACAACAAACAGATACATAGATATAGAGATTAGATTGGTGGTTACCAGGGGGGAAGTGGGGAGGGGGGAGGGAAAAAGGAGTAAAAGGGCACATGTGTACAGTGACGGATAGTAATTAGTCTTTGGGTGGTGACCATGATGTAGTCTACATAGAAACCAAAATATAATGATGTACACTTGAAATTTTTTTTTGTTTTTTGTTTTTTTTTTGGTGAGGAAAACCAGCCCTGAGCTAACATCTGCCCATCCTCCCCCTTTTTTTTTTTTGCTGAGGAAGACTGGCCCTGGGCCAACATCCGCGCCCACCTTCCTCCACTTTATATGGGACGCCGCCACAGCATGGCCTGACAAGCAGTGCGTCGGTGTGCGCCCGGGATCCGAACCGGCGAACCCCGGGCCGCCGCAGCGGAGCGCGAGCACTTAACCGCTTGCGCCACCGGGCCGGCCCCTCTAGTAATATTTTTTCATTGCACACTGCTTAGCCCTGGAAACAAAGGCACATATTTTAGTTTTTCACTATGCAGCATTTCCCTCTAAGCACCAATTTCTGTATCAGTCAGAGTAGGCCAGGTTTTGCTGTGGTAACAAATTATCCCAAAAGTCTCAGTGACTTAAAACAACAAATGCTAATGTCTTGTTTAAACTACCTGTCTGCTGTGGATCCAGTTTGGCTCTACCCTGCACTGTTTTCATTCCAGGACCCAGACTGATGGAGCAGCTGAATCTGGGGTATTTCCCATCTTATATCAGAAGGGAAAGAGAACATGGCAGAACCACTCAATGAATCTAAAAGTTCTGCTCAGAAGTAACACACACATTATGTCTGCTCATATTTCATTGATCAAAACAAGTCACATTGCCTGACACCAATGGGGCACAGAATATGATCTACTTCTGGGTGGGGACACCAACCTCATTGAAAAATATTACAATTTACCACACAATGCCCCAGGGTGGCTCATGCCCAAGATGCGTGCCCCAGCTTCTGGCATCTTGTCCACAGTTCAGCTAGCAGAAAAGAGAGAAGAGTCATACTCTTTCTTCTTAAGGACACAATACAAAAATTACACACAAAGCTTCCAATCATATCCCATCTGCCAGATCTTCCGAATAAGCCATATCTAGCTGTAGCAATATAGTTTTTAGCTGGGCATCCATATAGTTGTTTGCTTTTTATCCAGTCCAATAATGTTTGTCTCCTACTTGGAGTATTTAGTCTAAACACAAGTCAGGAAATAACACCAATCTTACACAAACTCCTTTGAAGAATAAAATAGAGAGAGAACACTTCCTAGCTCTTTTTATGAGACCAGTTAACTTTGATTTCTAAACCTGATAAGGATATTAAAAGAAAGGAAAATTACAGACCAGTCTCTCTCATAAACATAATTTTTTAAAAATCTTAACAAAATATAAATAAAATGAATAGAGCAATATATAAAAAGCATATTACATCAAACCAACAGAGGTTTACTCTAGGTATCCAAGAGTGATTTATATCTGAAAATCAATCAGCCTGTTCACTATATTAATAGAAAAAAGAACACCACATGATAATCTCAATAGATGCAGAAAAAGCATCTTAATTCTGTTCAGAAGTAATACACATTATATGCTCTTATTTCATCGGTCAAAACACCTCATATCGCCAATCCTCACACCAATGGGGCAGAGAACTACATTCTACTTCTGAGAGGGGCACCAACTTTGTTGAACAGTATTACAGTTTACCACAGCATCTCATGCTCCAAAGTGGACAAAAATTCAACAACCACTCATGATTTAGAAAAAGAACTCTTAGCAAATTAGGAATAGAAAGAAATTTCCTTAATCTGATAAAGATGATTTACAAAATAAAGACTGTTAAAAAAAATCACACCCAATGAGGAAATGTTGAAAGCTCTCCCCCAGAGTTTTGGAATGACATAAGGATGCTCTTTATTTTCACTTCTATTCAACATTGTACTGGAAGCAACCATCAGTGCAATAAGGCAGGAATAGCCAAACAATCTCGAAGAACAATAACGCTCCAATATTAAGGCAATGCGACATGCACAAGACCAACAGACCAAGGGAACAGAAAGGAGACTCCAGAAACAGGCAGTTTATAGCCACCTAATTTAGGACACCGGAAGGGAGCAAGGTGGAGAAGGGAGGGGGAACTGGTACAGGGCGAGGAGTAGGGCGGCGAGAGCGACGCAGGGTTGTGCAAGTGCCGGGTTGAACCTTGTCTTTATTTAAAGTTTTAATATTTTATTCATTGTGGATTTTTCCATTTGTTTTGCTTTTTAAAACATTGTTTATCTTGATTATTGAGGGTTTTTTTCTGGGGGGGATTGCCTCCTTAAATTTTATACCAGAGACTAGTGCCTCGGTCTCCTTTCCCAGCCAGCCCTGATATGTTCCTTGTCTTAGATGTGGTTAAAATGATGGTTTCAAGGGTTTATACACAGGTCAAAGTTCACCAACTTGTATGCTTTAAACAAGTGCAGTTTAATGCATGTCAATTATTATACCTCAATACAGCTGTTTTAAAAAAGCGAACATAAAGAAATAGACCGCAGGCTCCGTGGATGAGTCGACTCTCGCTGAAGGTGCGGTCTTCCCGCCGAGGCTGGCGCACTCAGGGAGCCAGAGGCCAAGACAACTCCCCTTCCCGTCCCCAACGCATCGCCCGTGGAAGGGGACCTGGGCCTCCTGCCACACGCATCTCCTCTCTCCGCACCTGCTTTGGCTCGACCTGGGGCGGGGGTGGGGGGCGCGGGAGCGCCTACCCCCCCACTCACACACGCTTCCGCAGACGGCTGTGGCTCGCCCTGCCCCGGAGATTGGTGTCACCTGCCCCTTTTCCGGGCAGGCGAGGCCTGGACCCGGATCTGACCCCTGGAAGCGCTCGCCCTCTCGCTCACTGACAGACAGCAAGTCAGGGTTAGGGCCCTGGGACCTGCCGGGCTGCTGAGAATCTGAAGTTGGCAGCGCGAGCGTAAGAGGCTGGAGAAAGCTCCTTTGCGAAAAAGACCCTTGCAGGGTCTACAGCGCAGCCGGGAGTGCATTTAAATTCCCCGCGGGGAAACCCAGGCGGATCCTGAGGTCCCGCCCTCCGCACACGCCTAGGGGTCGCCCCAGGAGCAGCTGTTACCGCGGGAGACGGGGCCGCCCAGGGAACTGAGGACACGTCCAGTTACCCGGGCAAAGATAGGGCGATATCACGCGTCATCCCTCGGGGGGTGAGGTTAAGAATGATTCCTTACATTTTTATTATGAAATATTTCAGACGTACAAAAGGTATACTACCACCCGTGTGTCCACTTCCCACCTTACAAAATGAAACATTACTAGGATTGGAGCTTCCTGTGTATTTGTCCCTGGCCTCACTTCCTCCCTCCCCTTCCCTGTTCAGTCTCCGCTCCCCTTCCTCCTTTCTGTATTCATACACCATCTTATTTCTTTAGTGTCGGTAATACAGTCATCTGACCTGGCAGCCAAGAGTAGTTATTCGGGAGATTCCAAAGCAATCCAAAAGTCTTGAAAATGCCTTCTTTGCTTCTTTAGGTCTTACCATGGAAAATCAGGGAGAAGGTATACAGCCATTCGTATAGCTTGGATTCATAAAGCAGTTTTAACAAAGGAGATACCTTAATTAGAAGCATTAAATTTAATTCTCTTGTATTTATTTTGCCAAATACTATTAAAACTATCTCAATCTTCATTAAAAGTCTTAGTAAAGAGGGGATTTTTAAGTTCTTTAATTACTACTAATTTCTGGCCTGTTAACTTGGTTATCTTGTTTCTTTATCAGCACTGGGATCATACCTCTGAAGTCAGATGTTCCTATTCTCAACTCAAAACTTTTTAGAGGAGAAATGGTTTATATCAGCAAAATGGAATATTATTTAAACTTTATTATTTGTTTCTACATCAATTTTCATGTTTATTCTGAGCATAGTATTTACCGTTAAAGATTTTGTTTCTAATTATAATTTTTTTCAAGTAGAAAACACTATAAAATTCAGGCTTCTGAAGATTAAATGCTTTAATGTATTTAATGTATGTGTGCAAGTTTCAGAGAGTCATGTCTATAGAGTGACCACTGAGCTTATATTTCTTATTTTCTCCATGCCTGGAGAGTGTTTCTTACACTGTTGATATATTTAAAGGATTAAAGATGTGAGTTTAATTTCTTTTCCCCCCTCTATTAGATGCATATGAGCTCTTAGTAATACATGAAACTGATCAATATAGGACCAAAGAATTTGAGAGACATTCATGCCTTTATTTTCTAATACACTCAGAAGATAGGCTATTTTTCCAAGAAACTACTTCCCTTGGTTATCCTTGGCATATTCTTACCATTTCACAGGGAAGAAACAGCTTCTTCATCTATATTACTTCAGCATCAAAAAGGTTAGGGTCCCTATTAGGGCATGGAATCCTCCAGAATTCCTCATTCAATTTACCAGTTCACTAAGAGTAGAGGAAAACTCAGTCCATCAGGCCTCAGTTATCATAAAGCAAGACATTCCCTCAGATTAAAACCCTAACCTATTCTACTCTCCCAACCTGTAAATACTTATTTAAGGGGGATAGATTCATTCTTCCTTTAGTTCAGGGTTTGTTGACCTCAACACTATTGACAATTTGGGCTGGAAAATTCTTTCTTGTGAGGGCTGTCCTGTACACTATAGGATATTTAGCAGTATCCCTGGCCTCTACCCACTGAGTTCCATTAACACACTGCCCCCAAGTTGTGACAACCAGAAATATCTTCAGACATTATGTCCTCTGGAGGGCAAAATCCACCTCCCGTTCCACTCTGTTGAGAAACACTGCTCTGGTCTGCAATGAGCAGACTCCTATTTCAACAATCCCTATACTAGCGCTGTCAACAGAAATATAATGCAAGCTGTATATAAAACTTAAAATTTTCCATCCCATCTCAATTTAGACTAGCCGCATTGCAAGTATTCATTTGCCACATGGGGCTAACATATGCCGAATTGGACAGTGCAGCCATAATCAGTGACATATGGAAAAAGTCACAAGACAAGAGTCAACATTAACAAATCAAACAAACAAATAAATAGCAGTGAGCACCCCTAGAGCCCAGATATTGGTTTCTAATGCCATTCTCCAACAAAAGGAACCAGAGCTCCTTGGAGAAATGGCTGATTCTAGGGCTGAGGAAGAGAAGATACAAGATGGGCCTGGAGCATATTGTAGTGCTAGAAAGTAAGGAAGCTCTCAAAAAATAAAAGGACAGGGGCATTCAAAGGGACACAGGAGTCAACTTGAAAGAGCTCCCAATGGCTAATGCTAGAACAATTTGGGCAACAAAATAAGTAATGTAGTATTGCAATATAACACAAAATATTAAATAAATATCCTTGAGTCCATAAATATAAATAAATGACTGAATCAGTAAATAAATGAGTAAATCAGTAAATAGAGAACGGAAGGAGAAGAGACAAGTCTCTTGTACGGAAGAATTGCAAATAATTTATGTAGATACTGTGTTCTCAAGCAGATGGAGCTTCAATGGCCATCCTTTGAGTGTGGGCTGCACTTACTGACATGGAGAAAAAGTAACTTGATAGTGGAGAAACCTGGCAGGCACTGCCTGAGTCAGGTGATCAAGGTTAACGCCATCAGTGATAAGTCCTGTTGATAGCATGTACCCTTGATATGATGTGATGAGAATGACACTTCACCCCTGTGGTCTTCCTCTCAAAAGCCTGTAACTCTAGTCTAATTATGAGGAAAACATCAGAGAAACTCCAATTGAGGGGCATTCTATAAAATGTCTGACCAACACTCCTCAAAACTGTCAAGCTCATCAAAAACAAGGTCTGAGAAACTGTAACAGACCAAAGGAGGCTAAGGAGACACGACTACTAAACATAATGTGGCATCTTGGATGGGATCCTGATGGAACAGAGGAAAAGGTAAAAACTGGGAAATCCAAATGAAATGTGGAGTTTACTTGATAGCAATGTACTAACGTTGGTTCCTTTGTAGTGACAAATGAATCATAGTAATATAAGATGCTAACAATAGGAGGAACTGAGTGAGGAGTATATGGAAACATTCTGTACTATTTTTGTAACTTTTCTGTAAATCTAAAACTATTCTAAAATAAAATTTAATTTAAAAAACATTTTGTTTTATTTTACACTGGCTGGGAAAGTTTTCAGAACTTTAGTGAAATTAGGTCCCAAATGGCTAGAGCCAGATGGCAGAGACAGGCAGGCCTCTCAGCAAAACCCAAGTGGAGGTTAATCTTGCTTGACCTTTTGCTGGCTCATATTTGGCCCCATGATGGGGGCACTGGCCTCAGTCCTCCCCTTTTCCCCAATGTAATCAATTATTTCACAGCACCATTTTTTCAGTTTAATGAGACACAAACTCTTAATTTTTTATTTAAAACGAAATGCAGCAGAAACACAAAGTAAAGCTTTTCTCATTCATATGGAAAAAGAAGGCAGCATCAAGAATCCTCTTCTAACTAAACAAAAACTCATGAATATTTATACATTTTTTAAAATATGATATTTTAAAATTGTATTACTAGGGCAATAAATAAATCATTAAGTGACACAACCAGTCAGAATTAGACTACTTTCACAGATACTGCAACAACTCTGAAGTCCAGGGATCTTACAAGACTAATTTATTAGAAACAACATTTACAAGGATAGCTTTTTGATGCTGAGTTGTATCTGATTTAATGTAGTCAGAAAGAAAGAAGGAACATCTTCCTCCTTATTTTGCTGATGTCTTATTTTGCTGAAGTTGGAAGAGGCTGCAGTTTCAAGGCAAAAGGCTGTAATTCCATGAGTAACACAGACAGAAGAAAGACAGGCAGAGAAGTTCAAAATTTAGAATATGGGGGTGGGGGAGGGGGAAATTAGTAGAATAAGATTACTAATAAATGGAATATTAGCCATGTAATATTTTAAATTTCCATTAGTTATCCAAATATTTTATTGTTATTATTTAGATTATTTAGATTAGTGTTTTTATTTGTTTTATTGTTATTATTTAGATTAGTGTTTTTAAATGTTTTGTATAATCAGAATAGAAAAACAAATAAGTAACTGCATTAGCATCGTTAAGTATCAGTGTTGTTAGTTAGAAGAATAATTGTGCAGCTGTATTTGTTGGCTCAAGCTGCCATAACAAAATACCACAGACTGGGTGGGTTAAACAACACAAATTTACTTCTCGAAGTTCTAGAGGCTGGAAGTCCAAGTTCAAGGTTCCAGCAGGATTGATTTCATCCTGAGGCTTCTTCTCTTGGCTTATAGTTGGCCGCCATATTTCTGTGTGCTCACATGAACTCTTGTTTGTGTGTGCACAGAGAGAGGGACGGAGAGAGCTCTCTGGTGTCTCTTCTTATAAAGACTCTAATCCTCTTGGATCAAGTCCACACCCTTATGACCTCATTCAACCTTATTTCCTTACAAATCTACAGATACAGCCACACCTGGGTTTAGGGCTTAAACATATGAATTTTGAGGGGACACAAACATTCAGTCCATAACAATGGCCCATCAAATTATGAAAGGAAAGGGAAAAAAATTACAGTTCAAGAATATACTTGATTTAAAACTCAAGTTGGTATGTTATAGAAGAATAAATAGAACTGAGCTGAGAAGTTGCGGTATAAACTCATTGATTTCCATGGACAATAACTTCCCTAGGACTGTTCATGTAGGGCTGATACACACCTTTAGAACAAGATTTTGGTCTCTAATGCTATCTCCCACTGAAAGCCAGAGAAAACAGGTTTGTGTTTGTTTTGTATTGGCTTATAATTTCCCCATAAAGTTATAATTAATGCTTACTATTACGATGAAGAAATGGTCTGGATCATTCTGAGAACAAAAATCGGAGATTACAATTTTAAATGATTAACTAATCATACCAGTGCTCTCTGTCCTGCCAAAATGATTAAGGCCTGCTCTGTAGGTGACTGAATTATCTTGGGAATCTCCCAAGTCCCAATATAGCAAAGAGAAATGTCAAGAATTCAGGAAACAAGTTCTGCTACTGGTATGGCCAAGTTAGCTCCTACCAGACTACCTTCTGCAGATAACTATCAACTCTAGACAAATTAAAAAAAAATGCATGAAGTCACTGAGGAGAGTCCAGACTTGGAAGAAAGAAGGGCCACAGGACAAGTTTCTTGTTTTTATGGCTTTTAGCCAGAGGTAGGTCACAGTCTGTGCTGTGCAAGGTGGCTAAAGCTCCTATAGAAAACCGTCACCATTCTGGCTGGAAGAATCAGGGATCAGAATTTGGAGTAACAAGAGCGGCTGGAAGGAGTTCAGGAAGGAATTGGGAAAGGAGAGAGCCAGAGAGGGGAATTTCCAAATTCTGCCTGTCAATTCTGCCCAAATCTCCAGCAGATCTGTGAACCAAAAAGAAAGGTTCTGCTCACACCAAGCAGATGTTCACCTATGGACATTTACACAGCAATTGCCTCATCTCGTTTTGGTTTGGGATTCTTCCTAACAGTCACCATGCCACAGAATATATGGCCGTTGTTTTGCCCTGGAAGCCAGACAGACAAGAATATTGTGTAAGAGAGCTGCCTCAGCTGTCCGTGGATAGATCCCAAACACGATATTCCTTTCCAGGCCTGAGAATCGCTGGACACTGTCCAACACCATGTGATCACCCAACATGTCACATGCATTGCTGAGCTGCATTATTCTTTTCTTCCTCAGTGCTCTCAGGAGCTCATGCTTGTAACGCTCCACGTATTCCGTGGTGCTGACAAGCATAGCAACATCCTTAGGAGAATAGCCCCTTTCAAAGAGACATTTGCAAGTTTCCGCCACATAGGTCACTATTTGCTCCAGAGTCAAGTTTTTCTTAATTTTTAAGGTACCCTGAACACCCTGAGCCCACTCAGCTTCAAGAAGTATCTCCAGGGACTCACCGGGGATGTTAAGTGGAGGATTCTTTATGATTACCTGCATTACTTCTTGTACGTAGTTGGCTATTGGATCTGCATTGCGGACCAGTCTGGGGAGCTCTTCTTTTGAAAGCTGGGCTGAGAAAGGAGGGAGGCCACTGTGCACCACATGGCTGGTCTGAAAGTAATCCAGAGAGATCCAGAGAATTCCTGAGCAATCCTTTTCTCTCTGAGTCATGGTTTTTGCCTTCTCATACCAGTCCTCATCTTCAGTGCAGAAATTCTGAGCTTCATCGATGATGATGTGTTGAATCTTTTCGAAGTTATTATTCATGAAATTTTCCGGGTCACTGCCTGGCAGATACTTTTATTATTGTAAAAATTAAAATGATTACATTCAGGTTTTCTCCAAGTAAATAAAGGAGGAAAATTACTCTATCATGCTCCTCTGAACATGGTACTGCTGTCACAGATCAGTTTACCATCTAACTATCAAGGAACAAGGCGATTAGGGTTGAGGGGGGTGTGAAGTGAATTCAGACTATGCCTCATTTGGTGACAGTAAGATCCTACTGCTTACCTGATAAAGTTCTTCAGAGTCTGGTTCTCACAAATGTAGAGAATTTTATCTGCTTCACAGTGAAACGTATTCCTGATCTTCTCCATGATCTTCATGGCCCTGATGGTCTTCCCCGAGCCAGGTAAGCCATGGATAAACAAGTCTTTGTTCTTACGGAGGTTTTTTGAGAAGATCTCATACTGTCGGGCTGTGAGCAGATTTAAAACCTCACAGCCAAGCTGGTCACTCAAGAAAGATCTGAAGCTGAGCAGCACAATCCCAAGGGACTGCAGCAAAGCTTCCATTTGCTGGGTGTCTGCAAGGTTATAGGACCCGGGGTAATCGATGGAGGAGCCAGAACCCGCCAAGGACTCCACGTGGCTCTCAGGACTCAGGTGGAGGAACTTGGTCCTGACACACAGCTTCCCGGTGTAGCCCCCCTGTTCACCAGCTTCTGCTTCACAGTGAAGGCAGTGCAGGTGCAGTAGAACTGCCCGTCTGCGTCCTGCTCCCTGAGAATGGTGCAGAGAACGGGGGGCTGTTCTGTGCTGTCAGCAGAGCATCGCAGATGACTCCCTGCTTCTCTTGCAAGTTCAGGTCCACAGCCCAGCTTCCAGAGAGGATCAATTCCCTGGGAGAAGGGACGCATTTGCTTCTCTATTAATTCCTCCAGACCTTCATGCATGCGGACAGCTCCTTCCAGAGGGATTCGGGAGTGTATTGCAGATGTCCTGGGGGCACTAGACATGGAAAGAATTATAAATTGGGGGCAAAATCACATTTATTTTATGATTAATTATAATTAATCACAATTAATTATTACATCTATACTTAATCGTAATTAAATTTATTAATTATGATAAATTATAGACTATTATATATTCTTTTGCAAATATTATTATATTACAATAAAGGAAAAGAAGGCTTGAAAAATCTGGCACACTTCATCTAAACCTATGTGCTTATTATGTTTATGGTCTTTGAAAATTTCTTAACCTCTCTAAGATTCTGTTTCCTTATCTGTGAAATAAAA